>OZ005649.1:311614317-311646317 GCA_963930645.1 Salticus scenicus
AGGTTATTTATATCTCACTAATTGTTTTTTCAAATATAGAAACAAAATAATGATTTCACACAAGTTTGGGACAAAAAATAGTGAAATTGTCTATTTTGCCTTTTTGTTTTTGTCATATCTCATTTCTTTTCAATAAATTACTTTTTGTCACCCCAAAGTTAGAAGACTGTTATTCTGGCTAACTTAGTTGAAAGATGAATGTTCAATAAAGACTTTTAGAAAACTAAATTTTAACTAGGTATTTTTAAACATAATTAAATAAATATAAGAAACCTTTACTACACTTCATGCTCAGTCAGAATATTTTCAGCTGGGCGCCCAGCTCTTTTCAACGACTTCATCTGTACTCGAGCTCTTAGAATACTGATCTTTCATAGTTGTCGCCATAAGGTGGCACCGCATTGGTGCCATTGTGCCACTGTCTTCACACACAACCGGGGTAGTCGCTATTTCAATGGCTTCCCTATACATTGCATAATTGTAATTATTATAATTCGCAAGTTTTTTAGTTTTATCAAAATTTATTTTAATTTCTTCATTATTGAATGTTCTGACTAACACTGTATTGATTTTCCTGGTTTTTATATCGTTTTTATGCTCCTTTAATTCTAGTTTTAATTTTCCTTTTCGTTACATCGATGTATGAACCTGGTTTATTGTTTTGATTATTGAAAGGTATTTTGTATATTCCAGCAGTTTCTAAAGGGGGGGGATGGGGTCTTTAATTACGTATTAATTGAAATATATTTGGGTTAAGTTTAATAGGGATATTCATACCAATCTTATTTGCAGCATTTCTTATTTTGTTTGAGGCTCCGAGATCGTAAGAGATGGAAGAGGTAAACTTTGAAGTTTTTTTTTGAAAATTGGGTATATTGTCAATAGCTTTTAATCTATTTTTAATTAGTTTTTTAACGATTTTATTAGGGTACCTTGGTAAATTCTTTGATTAAATTTAGTTTATTTAGGTCAACGGGATCATTACATATTAATATAGCGCAATTGATATAGAAACTAATGGCATTAATTTTGTAACAGAAAGGGGCTTTAGAATTATAATGGATAATTTCATTGCTATTAGTTGGTTTACGATAAACTGTAGTTTTAATCTGATTTTCGGTCCGAGTAATTTTAACATCTAAAAAAGTTTATTTGCCGGTCTATTTCTTCTTCGTATGTGAATTGGATATTGGTGTCAAAGCTATTTATTTCATTTAATATTTGTTTAATGTCATAATTTTTATTGATGACGGTGAATACGTCATCGACATATCTATACCAAAAAAGTATTTTTTCTTTAGATTTTTTAAGAACTTCTTTTTCTAGTAGTCTTAACTTGAACTCTGCAATAAAGCCCGAGATGGGCGATCCCATTAGGACTCCCTTCTTTTGCTGATATATTCTATTGTCGAACTTAAAATAATTCTCATTTAATAGAAAATTTGTAGTTACAGTCAGGGTTTGGGCTATTTTAGGATCTGAGAATTTTTCCTTTATTTCTTTAGAAATAAAGGAAAATAAATTTTTTCTTAGAAATAAAGAAAAAATAGCAATGAAATTATCCATTATAATTCTAAAACCCCTTTCTGCTACAAAATTAATGCTATTAGTTCCTATATCAATCATGCTACATTAATATGTAATGATCCTGTTGACCTAAATAACGAACTAAATTTAATCAAAGAATTTACCAAGAAAGCGGGTTACGCCTAATAAAATTGTTAAAAAACCAATTAAAAATAGATTAAAAGCCATTGACAATATACCCAATTTTCAAAAACCTCCTTCCAAGTTTACCTCTTCCATCCTGTACGATCGCAGAGCCTCAAGCAAAATGAGACAGAATTGCTATAGTACCTGGAAAACCTGGAAAACTCAGGGAATGTGAAAATCTATTAAAAAACAGAGAAAACTGAGGGAATTTTCAAAATTTATTGCAAAAACAGGGAAAATTCAGGGAATTTTCAAATTTTTTGGTAAAACATAGGAAATTTTTTTCATAATCAAATATTTTAAAAATTTTTAGTTCTTTATAAGGAATCAATTATTTCCCCCCCCCCCCAACTATAGTAAGTTAATAAAATTAATATACCCTAAATATCTTCAATTGACTTGTAAACATGTTAGATTCTAATGCTGCATGATTGCAGGCCATCTATTTTACTTCTAAAAGGGACAGGGAAAACTCAGGGAATTTTTTTTCCTGATTTGTGTACTAACCCTGTAAGAAATGCTGCAAATAAGATTGGTATAAATATCCCTATTAAACTTAATAATGATAAAGACACCCCCCACCCCTTTAGAAACTGCTGGAATATACAAAATACCTTTCAATAATCAAAACAATAAACCGGGTTCATACATCGGTGTAACGAAAAGGAAAATTAAAACTAGAATTAAAGGAGCATAAAAACGATATAAAAACCAGGAAAATCAATACAGTGTTAGTCAGAACATTCAATAATGAAGAAATTAAAATAAATTTTGATAAAACTAAAAAAACTCGCAAATTATAATAATTACAATTATGCAATGTATAGGGAAGCCATTGAAATAGCGACTACCTCAGATGTGGGCAACGACAGCGGCGCAATGGCACCAGATTGAATGTGGTGCCACCTTATGGTGACAACTATGAAAGACCAGCATTCTAAGAGCTCCAGTACAGATGAAGTCGTTGAAAAGAGCTGGGCGCCCAGCAGAAAATATTCCGATGAGTATGAAGTATAGTAAAGGTTTCTTATATTTATTTAATTATGTTCAATAAGGATTTAGAAAAAAAAAAACTTTTAATTCATAAAACAGTTGTTACTCTTCTGCTAAAATATCTTAAAATAGCATATAACAATCACTAAAAAATATATTGTCAAACATTTGACAAATATCTTGATGTGCCTTATGTAAAATAGACTCTTAAGCAAAATAGACTAATATTTTTTATTTTCTTTCTTCTTTAAGTTTGTGTGCAAGAAGGGGTTATAGCTTGAGGGGTGGCAGTTTAGATAAGATTAAAAAAAAAAAAAAACTTTGATCTGCTGAAATGTAAAGTATCATGTATTCTGTTTGCAAAATGTAAAGCAAAAAGAGAGAAATTTTCCAAACACCAATATCTGTGCTTTATTTGATATTGAACGAGAAAAAAAAAATGTTCAGTTTTTTCCAACAATATTTAGTATAATTTAAACATTGCAGTAAAACTTTTTTTTTTAATGCAAAGCAAATTTTTTTAATATACACATGATTAAATTTTTACAATATACTTCTGATCTTGTATCTGTTGCTTGGCTTCTACTATGCTTAATAGATCATCTTTATTATATATATATATTAATAGTTGAATCAAAGCACTTGACTTATTTAAGCTTGTGCGTTATGTTATACCTTTATTTGGTCCAATTACTGAGAAACATGAGTTTATTACCTTTTGTGAATGAGGAATTTGCACACATGGGGGATTTGAACAAAATCCTATTTTTCTGGTAGTTTTATGCCCATAAATTTTGAAAAGTTTATTAAAAATGCAAAAAAAGTTCTCATTAATTTTAAAAATAACTTTAAAATTAACCAAAAATTACGTGACTTCAAAATGCTACCTAACGTCACACTTTATGATGCTTCAATGTTTACATTTTGTTACCCTGGTTAATAAGCAGCAATTTGTTTTAACTTTCGTAATTATCAATCGTTTATGTGATTTTTTAAGCATTTCTTTTTCATCTTATAATCATTTAATATCATCATCACCATTTTCCATTATCATTATTTTCAACTGTTTTCTTTTCATGGCGGTTGTCCGATGTTTTCTTTAATAGGATCCTGTGGAATGCTAAAGAATAACTTTTGAGAAGCATTAGCCATTCTATTAGTGCAAAGTAGTACAATACAATATTTATACTATGATTTTTTTTATACCCGTCATTATTATAACATGCAAAATCTATTTCACTGATTCAAGAAGCAAAGCAAAGCACGAAATCGAATGTAAACAACGATTACTTCAGTTTGTTGTCATAAAGAGTGACGTCACGATATATTATACTGCGTTTTCTCGATAGAGTAAATAGTGCAATGTTAAAATTGTTATAAATCAGTCATTAGATTTCAAATAAAGAAAATGAATGTATTTATGTTCTTACCTTTTCATTTTCTATTGTATAAGAATAAAATCAGAAAACGTGCAAATTGTCTATATTATGTTTGTAAAGTAAAGATGTTAAACATTATCTCTACCTTCAATGTTTCTTCTTTTTTTTCTTTCTTTCTTTGTAGATTTTTATTCAACTTTTGAAGACTAATTATAAACATATTTTTTAATTTTAGATATGGCACAGGCTCAACAGCTTTTGGCAGTGGCGGTAAAATGGTTAATGTTGAGCATTGGAGATGTGTTAGTACGTTGAGAGGGCATTCAGGAGGTAAAGGAATTTTTTTTAGCAACCACGTCTTACACTTTAAATTTAAATGAAACTTTCCCCTTCATTGTTTGATAAGTTTCATTAAATGCCTTTTTTTTTTTTTTTATCATTGATAGATGTTTTAGATCTTGCTTGGTCTCCACGTGATGCTTGGTTAGCATCATGTAGTGTTGATAATACTATAGTTGTTTGGAATACCTTAAAATGGCAAGGTAATATATATATTTAATTTTTTAGTAAAATTACTTTTGAATTAAACATGCAAATTAAAAAGATATGAATATAAACTAAATCTGTTGAATATAAAATTAAGAAAAATATAATAATAAAAATATAATAATATATCAAAGGAACTAAATCATTCGATACAAATTTTTCATTGAAAGGCCTAATTAATTTTTACAAAGACCAAAAATGACCATGTCAAAATTTGAACCCTGAATCTTTTGGCTTAATGGCATTATGCTTTACCAATTAAGCTGACCTGGTCAATGTTGTGTTCACTCTAGGCTAATTTAGCAGGATACCGAATTAAAAATCTGATGTACAATCAATATTTAAACTTGAAAGCTTTTTACGCCTCATTTTATGGTGTGTGAAGAAGTTTTCAAGTTTAAACAATTTAGCAGGGTGCAGTGCCTGGCAGCCCTTTTAAATAATTTTCCACACTTGGCAGCTTTGATATGCTCTTGGTATAAATTTCAATTTCTGATAATAGGAAAGAAAAATCTCAATAGGCCAAATGTTGAAGGAAAAAATTATAGAACTCTCATTCAGGTGTCCAAAAAAAAAAGAAAAATGATCACGGAAATTGTCAATTGATTGCCAGAAACAGGGTTCCCAGCGGTGACTAAAAAGCAACTATTTGCTACTAAAATCAACCCCAGGCTACTATAGCAACTATTTTTGTGTAAAAGTGGCTAAAAAGCTACTATTTTCAGGTTAGTCAGAAATTTACATGTTTTAAGGTCTCCTGTGTCCAAAAAAGTGGTTTTTGGCAATTGGGGGGGGGGGGGGGGGAATCTTCTGACTACTGTATTTCTGAAACTAATAAATATAGAACCGTGAAACTTAAGAATTAAGACAGGTGTGGTGTACCCATGATTTTTCTAATTTTGGTGAAAATTGAAAAACCAGAACTGTGACATTGTAAACCGAAAGTCCGTAAGACTGTATATAAACACCATCTTAGATGTCCTTTCATATGTATTAGTTGGTTAGTTCAAAAAATTGATAGGCTTTCTGAATAAGTAGGTCAATTTGAGGTTCTTGCAAAATGCTGTACGAATTTTTTTCAACTTTGCCATATTAACTCCCTTTTAGGTATCCTTTCATATATAATTCTTGTTTTACGGTCAACAGTTAAGTTTGCCACATTTTGGTTTTAGTGAAAGTATCTCAAAAACGATTCTAACGATTTTCTTAAAAATTGCTATTTGAATCCCTTTTTAGATATCCTTTTGCATCAAATTGGTGTTAATTTTCTGCAGTTATTACTGGAAAATTTTAACAATCATCCTGATTAGGTAGGTCAGTTTTAGATCTCTGAAATTGGTGTCTCAGAAAAGGTTCTACTGATTATTTTATTTATTTCTTTTAAATCTCGCTATGTAAACTCTATTTTATATGCCTTTACACATGTATCAGTTTTCTTTCACAAGAAAGTATCTAATTTCTTAGGTGAATTTTATCTCTTCTGACCACATTATCTCCAAAAATGGCTTAAATATTTATATATATACATTTTTTTTTAATCCAAGACTACTATTTGGATCGAAATGACTACTATTTCATTCGAAGGGCTACTATTTCATACATTAAAGGCAACTAACGCAACTATTTTTGAGTGTCTTTCATGCTGGGAACCCTGCAGAAAAAAAAAAAAAAATCAATCAATGGCTTTAAATTATTGCAAAATTCCTCATTTGATCATGTGAACAACTTCTCTAAGTTTGCCTGTCAGTTGAGGAAAAAAAAGGCAAAATTTCTCGATTGTTGGCAAAAAAAAAAATCACAAATTTCACCAATCTAAGAAAAAAAAAAAAACTGTAAAATTTGTCAGTCAGGAGTTGCTAGGGGAGAAAAAATAATGCAAAATTTGTTGATTATTAGTAAGGGAAAAAATTCCTAAATTCATTGATTCTGTACAGGAAAATATCACAAAGTTTTGCATATAAAAAGGGACTAAACAAATCACTTCAAAATATGCGTTTTGAATAAGCTGCAAGAGCATCTTTTTTTTTTCTTTTTTTGAAAGGTTCCTTTTTTAAAAGAACCCCTTCTATCTATTCAGCTATACCCCCTCCTTTTTACTTTCCGAGCATACGTATGTAAGGAAGGTATTGTAATCATGTCAAAAATCTGAATCTGAGATTTTGATGTTTCTATACGTTTTGAGGTCCCCTGAGTTCATTTTCACTACTTTACGTTGATGTATGTGTGTATGTATGTGTGTGTGTGTCTATATGTATGCATGTAAGTGAACACGCTAGCATCTACACTCTATGCTCGAATGAGCTGAAAGTTGGTATGTATGTTGTAAGTCACCATAGCACGAACCCTATTGATTTTGGTGAATCTAGCACTTATAGTTTTTTTTACAGGGACACCAAGAAAAATTCTTTATCATTATGGCCTATGTGGCCAAATTTTTAAAAGTATGATAGTGTCTAAACGCCTTATTAAACTGAGCAAAAAAAATATACACATATTGTAGGTCACAGTTGCACGAACTGTATAGATTTTTGGTGAATTTAGCACTTAGTTTTTTTTTACAGGGACACAAAGAAAAATTCGTTATCATTATGACCTATGGGAACAAATTTTTAAAAGTGCAACAGCGTCTAAATGCCTTATTCAATTGAGCTGAAAATTTATACACATATTATAGGTCACAGTTGCACAAACTGTATAGAGTTTGGTGAATTTAGCACTTACATTTTTTTTACAGGGACACAAAGAAAAATTCTTTATCATTATGACCTACGGGACCAAATTTTTAAAAGTGTGATAGTGTCTAAACACCTTATTCAACTGAGCTAAAAATTTATATGAATATTGTAAGTTAGTATTGCACTAACTTTAAGCATTTTGGTGAATCAAGCACTATAGGTTTTTACAGGGACACAACAAAAAATTCTTTATCTTTATGATCTATGGGCTCAAAGTTCAATAGCGTTAAATTAAACGTTGTGTACTATTTGGAGAAAAATACTCAAACACTCTATTATAATTTTCTCTCTTTTGTTTATTAACAACTCCTCTTACTTTATTTATCTACAAAACTGTTAATTACACACAATGTTCGAAAAGTCGAGTGGAGGAGTCACTACAGATTTTTTTTTCTAGAGTCAACACTATGATACCATCTTAAGCTAAAGAATCCCTGTTTGAATTCTGGCTTGGCTTCTTTTTGCTCTTATAAAAATTAATTTGACTTTTCAAACAAAAATCTCCTGTTACTTGTGGTTGAAGTTGCTGTCATAATTAAATCAGTTGAAGCATAAAGAAAATTTGTTAAATAAATAAATTTTTATCTAATTAAAATAAAAACTTAAGAAAAAAAGCATTTTTCAAAAATTTAATTAAAAGTTCAAGGTTTAAGCTAGAAATAATTAAGCTAATGAATAATATATAAAGAAAAGACAAATGGAAAAGTAATTAATAACTGTAATTATCATTAATACAAATTCACCACAATACAGGTTATTGGAGAGTAAAATAATTTTAGTAAAATTCTGTAGCAGAAGGTGAAAACCTCTTTAAATTTCGTTTTTTCAGATTGTCTCACATTATGTGAAAAATGCCATCATAGCAGAAACACTGTGCTATAATGTGAATCCTATCACACTATTACATGAGTTTAACGATAGAATTCTATCTTCTGAAAATACATATCCTGTGTAAAATTTGGTATTAAGTGGCAATGCTTCTTTAATTAATAATCTAGAAAACACATTACACTTTCTAGATTATAATTAACATTTTAAAATTAAATTCTATGTTATAATTTGTAAGGGAATGTGTTTTATTTATTTATATTATTGATGATGATAATGTATTTTGAAAATATGTTTATACTTACAATTCCTGTACTTTATGATACATAAATGATCTTAATGATTTAAAAAACAAACATATACTGTATATATTGTGTGTATATTGCAATATAGAAAATGTGAATATATACTACTGTATGTAATAAAAAAAATTAGCATTATGTAATATTTAATCAGATATTGCTTCTTTTTTTAAAATGTGAATATTAAATATTAGTAGAACAAATATTTCATTTCTTTCTTTGTTCTTTCTCCTTGTCCTTTCTTTATTTATTTTAAGACACACACACACACACATATATATATCATATTTTTAACAATTTGAAAATTTATTTAAATTATTATGGATATTTATCACAATAATATCTTTATGATTATTATTATTATTATTATTATTAGAAATTACTGCAGTTCTCAAGGGTCACACTGGTTTAGTAAAAGGAGTTTCTTGGGATCCTGTAGGAAAATACATTGCATCTCAGGTAAGAAATTTAATCAGAGTTTTATTTTAAATCACGCAATACTTTAAATGAGTTAGGCCTTTTCTTCCCTTCTGAAATTTACTTTGTTAAACAACAGAAAAGAGTTAATAAAGTAAAATTGTTCCAATTTTTGTTTTAAACTTTAAGTTTAAATGGGATTTCTATTAATTTTTTTTGTTTTCTTTTTTTAATTTTGCAGTCAGACGACAAAACATTAAGAGTTTGGAGAACACATGATTGGCAGCAGGAAGCTGTAGTTACAGAACCCTTCATTGAGGTAATTTTTATATATTGTTGTTATATTTCTACGATATGTCTGCGGCTAATCTAGGTAAAAATATGGATCCTTTGGCTATCTCTTTACAAAATTCCATTATTTTCACAAAAATGGGTCCCCAAAATTAAAACTTGGATTGATTCCTATATATTATACATTATTGATATTGCATATTATATTCTTTTTTCATAATTTTTTTGCTTAACTTTTTAAAAATGTTAAATTAGTAGAAAAAACAAAAAGTTATCTACATTTTTACATATTTGCATTTCCCATAAGTGCCATTGTCTTAAGGGGAAAAAATCCATTTTTTTAAATAAAATGCATAAATTCCATATTGCAAAATTGACATTTTACATTTATAGTAACATTATCTTTCTTTTTTCCTCCTTTTTTTTTTTTTTTTATTTAAGAAGAAATTTTTTAAAGCAATTTGTTTATTAAATATGTTGCTTATTTAGAATGTATCTAAGCAATAATATAAATAGATATTTAGGTAATATATAGTGATCAATCGGTGAATTTCATTGTGGCTTCGTGGTTTCATTGTTGTTCATCTGCTTTGAAATTTTGCTTTTTTAAATCCATATGGTTCCTATTCTGGTTGTGGCAGGCTGGGGGAGTGTTGCCGGCGTAAAACTAGTGTAACCCCACAGGCAAGTCACAAGTCTTGCCGCCTGCCTCCTTCTTCCTATCTTGTGTTTCTTGGGTTGTTTTTCATTAATTTTGATAAGTTTATGGTTTTAAGTTAAGATTTGTTGTTTTACTTTATTGATTCGTTTGTTTTGCAGACTGTTAATTAATAGATCTGGTTTATTTATTTACATTAGTGTATTTCATCCAGTGATGATTTTTTTTTTTATCTTTTATCTTATTGGTCATTGGTGTTTCAGTGATCTTGTATCTGTTGCTTGGCTTCTACTATGCTTAATAGATCATCTTTATTATATATATATATATATATATATATAATGTTAAATTCTAAGTAACAATTCCAATAACTTTTCTATCTTTAAAGTAATATACAATTGGATTTTTAGCTCTAAGAAAAGAGTCTCTCAGAAAAGTAATTTTATTACTTTCTGAATAGTAGGGACTTTCTGAAGCCATTATATTTGCAAATAACTTTAGTTAAATATATATATATATATATATGGTGTGAGTAGTTGTAAATGAAAAGAATAACTTTCAAATCCTACTGAAATAATATTTTCAGCAGCAAATCCAGTCATATTACTGATTTATGTTTGAAGCTTTTAACAGTATAAAATTGTATATATCATATGTATTTAAATAGGTGCTTTTACATTTACTAATAAAATTATACCTTAAATATATCATCCTTTTTTAAAAAATATGCACTTACAGCAAATATATTTCGGATACGTCTCGTATCCATCTTCACTGCATTACTGTGATACTGTCTTTCACTGTGGATTGTTTTTATCCTCCTGATCGTTGATTCTCTTCACTTCATGAGACTTTTTCGCCATCAGGTGTTGCCATGTGGATGGTATTATGCTATGCTCACAATTGTTAATAGATAGATTGTTAGTTATTATTTCAATGGCTTCTCTTTTGAGAGCATAATGGTGGTTATTATAGGGGGCTACTTTTTGGGTGTTTATTGTATTAAGCGTAATTGGGTTAGTTTTAAGGGTGGTGGATAGAGCAGTGGAAAAACTATTAAATTTTATATCTGAGAGGTATTCTTTTTCGCGATCATTAATGCAACGTTTTGTAATGCCTATGTAGCAGACTCTTTTATTATTTTCATGTTTAATGTTAATTTTATAAATATCTGAAGTAACTTTTAGGTTGATTTGGTCTTTTTCATTATGGAGGCGTTGAAATATGTTTTTGTTTGGTTTAATGGGATTGTTAATATTGAGTTTTTTAGCTTCATTTTTTATCTTTAGAGCAGCACCATTACAGAAAGGTATAGAGGTGGTGAAGGTTGGTTTAGATTTTTGTGCGTTGTTAATCAAATTCAAGGCTTTTAAACATTTTTTATACATTTTTATCAACAAGATTTTTACTATAGTTGGCTTTTTTTGTGATTTCCTTGATAAATTAGATTTCTTCTTTTAGTAAAGTTCTGTTAGAGCACATGAGGATGGCCCCCAGTTTACATAAGAATAGAGAATGGCATATTTATATGAAAGGGGGGGTGTTGCATTTTTTAATACTAATTTCTTTATTAGCAGTAGCTTTTTTATAGACAGTAGTATTGAATGAGTTATTGGTATTTTTGATAATGACACTATTAATAAACTAAAAGCTGTTAAAATTACCCATTCCCCCCTTTAAAAACTAATCGGAAAAACTAAGGATCTCGTAAAAAAACGGAACTTGGCCAAACAATATTTCTCCCATCTTTTAACAATCATGCCTCAATAATCCCCCCTTTATTTGGTAACTGTCTATAGAAAACCTACTACGAAAAAGTCTTATGAAGTGAAGAGAGTCAACGATCAGGAGGACGAAAACAATCCAGATCAAAAGACAGTATCACAGTGATACACTGAAGGTGGATATGAGATGCATCCGAAATATATTTGCTGTAAGTGCATATTTTTTAAACAAGGATGATATATTTAAGGTATAATTTTATTAGTAAATGTAAATTTAATCCTTTTAAATAACTTAATATGCAGGTGCTTTTATTTCTGACAATTCAAGGGGACATGGCCACTACACATTTTCTATTACCCGGAATTTTCTAAATTCCAGAATCGCCAAGATCTGGATGATTCCGGATTTTCAATGTTCTATTGTATTATATAATTGCTGCTAGCCATGAATGTTTTTGATTCTACTAAGTCAATTTCTTGAAATTGTTGCGCCAGTTTCCGTTATTATTTCAAATATTTATTAATTTTTTTCTTTTCGCTCTTATTAAAATTAATTCAGATTATATAAAAATTGTTATATAATTGAGGTTACAGTACTAATTTTACAGTGTTATTCAACAACAAGAGAGTTTAAAATATTAAAAAAATTCATTCATGATACTGCATCATTATTCACAGAACAGATAAAAAATTCCAATCTTTATCGTGGGTGAAACTTTTCAGGGGCTATCCCTGAATTCAAAGTTTTTGAAGATTTTGTTTTTATAGAAATTTTTCATTTTGAATGTTTAATTTGCTGTATAATGTATTAAGAATTCTCCAAATATTACTTATTGTAGGTTGCCATATAATATATTATTAAGTCTCCCCTGTCTGCATGCAAGTAGCAGTTTTTAGGGGGTTTGCATGTTAGGAAGTTTCACCCCTGCTTTATGCAACTGAATAGTTTTGGCCAAAAGTTGGCTAGGTAAGCTGAAGATCTGTGGTATAGTATTGATGTATTATGTCAAAGTATCCTGGTTCAATTCCTTATTTCTACCTTTATCATTCTGAAAATTAATTCTGCCCATGTATCAAAAATATTTAGCGTGTATAATATTGATTGTTATAATTTTAATTAAAAATTATTTTAACTTCCATTCCAAAAAAAATTCCGCTATCTCTGCTTAAAATATATTTGCTTAAAAATATACTGCAACTATATTTAGGATTTAAAATATATATGTTCTGCTAGGAGATTGAAGAAATTAAAAAATAAATAATTCTTATATAAAATTTATTTTTATTTATTTATTTTTTGACAATTATTCTGTTGCAACAAGAGACATGAAAAAAAAAAAAAAAAGAAATATATTCAAGTAGTTTATATATTTCTGTATTTTATTTATTTATTTATATAATATATATATATATATATTATTATTATTATTATTATTATTATTATTATTATTATTTTCAAGGAATTTATTTCTGAAAACTGGATTCAATTTTTTTTTTCATTGAAAATTTTGCATTGATTTTTTGGTTTGTTGCTTAGTGTGCTGGTACAACACATGTCCTACGACTAAGTTGGTCTCCCGATGGCCGGTATTTGGTTTCTGCCCATGCCATGAATAATTCTGGACCCACTGCCCAGATTATTGAGAGAGATGGATGGAAAGCCAATAGGGACTTTGTAGGCCATAGGAAAGCTATAACGTGTGTGGTATGTATTTTGAAATTAATAATTTTGAATATTAAATTTTCTGTTAATTGCTCTTCAAACATAAATTTTCAAAAATAACTTTTATTATTACTATTTTTATTTTTAGAGGTTCAACCCTAATATATTATGTAAAATGAGTAAAGATTCAGAAAAGGTAAGCTTTTTAAATTGTAATTTTAATTTATTAGTATGTTTACTTTTTCTTTAAAAAAAAAAAAAAGAAAAGAAAAGCCTTTAAATATTTGAATATTTGATTGTGAATGCAATATTCATTGAACTAAAATTTTTATTTAGCTTTTTTGGAACGAAGTACGAGAATGCGGGTTGCGGTAGGGTGTAAACTAGCAGATATCATCACGTAAGGAAAAAGCGTTATGTTCTCTCCATGCGAATTTATCTCGCCTTAAAGAACCCCAGCAATTTCTACTTTTTCTCCTTAGTTACAGTTGCTAAGGAGGAATACAAATTAGGAAACAATGTTGAAATAGTTATTGTAGCTATTTACACTAAAGGACCAAAAAAAAAAAGAAAGCTACACTGCAGAAAAATTGACTTATACCTTTTGTGTTTGTAATAACTTAAAAACTAATGATTGAAACAAATAAAACTGTTATATTTATATAATACGGAACTCATAACATGATACCTACGTACATGTTTGGTTTAATAATTCACTTTATTACACTCTATGAAGTATTTAATAAAAATCTATATAAAATTTCTTTTTAAACATAATATAATAAACATATACTTTGTATTCTAGTATGATTTATTATATGAAATAAGCACATATTTTAATGTAGGAAATAAAACTATTTATTTGTTGATCTAAACAATTACTTAATAAAAGTATGTATTCTACATTGGATAATTCCACTTTTATATGAAATTACTGCTTTAATGCAGAATGGCATAGTATTTTACAGTTTTTTAAACACGAAACTCAGAAATTTCATTATGCAAAAAAAACATAAATAATTTTTTCTAGTTCTTGCAAAGTTTTAGGCTACAAATTCCGAATCCCCACCCTCTTTTATAGATTAAACATTTTCCAGTGGATTGAGATTAGGACTATTTTCAGAGCTCGTAAAGAAGGAATTCTACGATATTCTTCGTGGAATTTAACTTTAGGTAAAAAAAGTTATGATAACTTAGAAAATTGTAGATGCTCATGGGAAAGGATGGGTAATTTTAATATCTTGAATCAAATAAATGTACCACACGCGCCATGTAATAAGGTACTTTATCATCTTGAAATGCTGATTGTGGAAAAGTTTGAAATACTTCCAAAAAAGTCGGTCAGGCATCAATTTTTTGATGACTGAGTTTTATTTTGCGCTAATTGATCCCTTGAGCATCCCTTTGCCCAATTCATTGAAAAATTATGCGCTTTCATATCATAATGTACGGAGAATATGTCACTGTTTTAAAAGTGTGATTTTCATTAGGTCGGTCACATTTTCGTCAGACCTGCTTGTTTCCATCAGCTCGAAATAAGTTAAGCTTGACTCATGAGAGAGAACCACTTCAGCCCAATAATTAACTGAAAATTAAAAAAAAAATTTTAACCCTCTGAAGTCTTGTTTTTCTAATTCTTTCAGTTAAGAAAGGATTTTTTTTCAAATTTTCTGGCACTTACACTTGCTTTATTTAATTGTTGTTGCACTGTATTTAAAGAAATTATGTTGTTAAACACTTTTTCTGAATCCCTTGTATGTTCTAAATGTAATACAAACTGATTTTTTAAGCACTGGCTTTTTAACTTGCGGTTATCTGGATTGGATAAGCAACATGGCCACCTAGAGACAAATTTCCAGTTTAACCACCCACCCATCCGGCATATTAAAATATATTTTGATTTTCTCTCTAAAATTAACATTTTTTGTGGTATCGGTAATTGCCTTATACTTTCCATTTTTGAAATTCTTTCTAAAATTACAATTTTTCGAACAACTGCAGCTTGTTTTTTAATACTTAGCTCAATCCTAAATTGTACATGGAACACAACATAATAAAATCTGTTCAAAAATTTACTTTTAAAACAATAAATTGGCGATTGCAGAAAGAGAATAGGAAAATATCCAAATGCAGCTTTTTTTTTTTGCCCCTTAGTGTATATATCCCCAAGTAAAAAAACTTGAAGATACAACAATATTTATTCATCAATCGCTATTAGAATATACTGAGAGAGGTTCTAAATTACATAAACAATTTTTTTTTAAACTTCCACTTACACTGGCTGGAGATTTCAACATTAATTATTATCAGGGTTTAAACTGCCATTAGTTTTTTTAGCATTTTGCTAAAAGATATCATATTTTGCTAAAACAAGTCAGTCAGAATTTCGCTAAAAGGCTAAAACTGGATAACTGTATAAAATATCTCTATATAATAATTCAGATTTTTTTTTTTTTTTTTTTTTTTGTAATATTTGCAGGCAAAAACTACGAAAAAACTGAAATTTTTGGGAATCCTTATTTATATAGTAATTTGGATTTATTTTTAATTTTCAATGATTGAATTTAAATGCAAAAATATTTAAAAGTATGTTAGAATTCAGCATTTTTAGCACTAGTATTTCACAATTATCTACCACTACACTTGATTTTTAAATTGCTTTTTCATTTTATACATATGATATGAATACCTTTTTTTCTATTGATAAAAATCAAAACATAGTTTCCCTGATTCATATTTTTAAAGTCACAAATATAGATGCTTGGTTAAAATCATCAATGAACAAAAGGAATAGAAAACAAAACTGAGGATAACAAAGCTAAGTAAAAAAAATCAATGGTATCCAAAGAATTAACTTTCGAAAAAGCTAAAATAGTGCTTGCCTATTTTCGCTAAAATGCTAAAGTAATTTTTTTGCCAGGTTAAACCCTGATTATTATAAGTTAATTATGATAATATTTAAATCAGAGATTACGAATTTGTGGTCCACCAGAAAAATTTTGTATTTAGTAAAACCTGGTCTTTAATGTCGGTTTTATTCTGAGTCTTTAGAAATTATAGGTTGTTTATGTAATGTTTAACTTTAGAGTTTTTGAAATCATTTTTACTCACACAAAAGTTTTCAATAATAAAATCATTGTCAAAAATCAAAATATAGTTAAAATTTATTTCCACAACATCATATATAAAAGAGATAAAAAAATATTAACAAAATTTAGACCTGTCTACCGCATTTGTTAAGCCCTGATTATTTCAGTATTTTCATTTATTCTTCAGCTGATAATATTGGAGTTTCTGGTCATACTTAAATATATTCATTGCTAAGTAATTCTGTTTTGTTTTTGTGTTTCTATTTCCCCGAAAGATTTATAAATTTATTTTCAAATTATCTGTACAATTAATATATTAGAGGTGGTTAATTTTTTAATTTTTTATTAAAATTTAACAATAAAAAATTATTTTCTGAATTTATCAAAATAATATATATTTTTTAAAACTAACAAAAAGCAGGGTTAAACTGTTATATTTTTAAAGATAATTATTTTGTATTATATCATTATTTGTGTAATTGTAGCTGTTTGTATACATTTATTCTTATTTTTCTTACATATTTGTTCATTACATTTTGTAGGTTATACTTTAATGTTAGTTCAGAACAACAAAAGCACTTTTGTAAAGATTTGTGTATTATTAATTTTTTGTTTTATTTTTTTGTCTGCTTTTTAAGTAAATAATAATAATAATAAATTGAAAATAATAAAGAATTATTAGTTTATTGAATTTTATGTTTGCTTTTATACAGGTTGAACATTTTTGTTGTTGTGCAATTGGAAGTAGAGATCGATCGTTATCTGTTTGGGTAAAATATCTTTATTATTTTTTACTTTCATTTATTTACATTACTTAAAAAAAAATTGTAGTTATTTTAGTGTCTTATCATTTGCTTATAAGAAAGTGTAATCAGCTTTATCTGTTAAAACATTGTTTCATTGTATATATTTTTTTTATTATTCATTGATTTTATAAAATAATTATTGTTAGGAAAATGCATCACAGAAATAAAAAGTTTTAGTTATTACCATTTGAATAAAATGATTAAATAAATACACACATTGAGTTAAATTAAAAAAAATAGCCCTAAATATGACCAATGAGTTAAAAGTGCTTATCTATGTATAAAAGAAAAAATAATTACATACAAAATTGACTATACTGTAATGCCCAGTGGTAGAAACACTGCAACATGGCGACATAGTTGCAGAAATAGAAAAACGGCTTGCAGACAGTTTTTGTCTGCACTAATAAAAAAAAAATTGCCTGCAACTTTTGGACAGTCTTTGTCTGCAATCCTAAAAAATTGTCTGCAATTTATGGATATTTTTCGCCCACGACAATGCGCTACTGATGCATGACATCTTAAACACTCTCTGCTAGGAACTCTAGAGCCCCTGTAGAGCCTTGGTAGGAACATGCAAAACAGTGCTTAACAACGGCGACCTAGGAAGTCTAGATCTCCCTTGATAGGCAGTGTTATGCGTGTATTCCTTTCTCCTGTTACCTGTTACTGAGTTTCTACAGGAACGTAGAAAGTGCTAATTTCATTTAAAACTGCTCCAAAACTTCTCCTTCACTTCAAAATTCACTTATAAAAATTTCGGTATCAAAACTAAAACTAATACTTTTATTATTTATAATTATTTATATTGTGTTGTGCCAAACATCGCTATAAAATATTTAATTGAATGAGTTCAACTTATTATTTTATAATTGTGTATACTACAGTTGAAGATCTTTAATCCGCACACCTTGGTTCTAGAACTTGTGCGGATTATAGATTTTTGCAAATTATAGATCAATGATGCCATTTCCTCGCTATATGAATTACTATACAGTACATAAAACAATAAACTTTATTTAATGAAGCTAGAATTAGAATTGTTTGTTTTTATATAATGTTAGGAAGGTAATACTAATAAATATAAAACAATAAATTTATTTAATGAAGTAGAAGCAATGTATAATTTAAACCTTAAATGAGTAATTCATTAAAAAACTGTACTCCTACTTCTGGACTGCGATTAACAGTATGCAGCCAGATACTTGCAATGTGATTAGTTTGATGCAGTTTTTAATGACTGCATTATAGATCTTATCTTCAAAAGAAATGCTGGTATGAATTTTTCTTTAAATAGTTTTGTGTATTTTTGAAATACCACCCTAAAAAGAACATTTATACTAATAGTCCTTAAACATCTGTGCAAATACACAATCTCACCAATGCATATGATGTCATTCTTTTCAACCAATGAGCAATGCTGTTACTGGCAGGAGTTAGAAAACTGTACTTGCATGTGTTTTGTTTGATCACTAATTGAGTATTATTCAGACAATGTTCAGGTTCGCTAAAAAAGTATAATGGCAATAAAGTATAATTATTTTTTTTTTCTTTTAAAATTAATTATGTATATCTAAATTAAATTTTACACTCATTTTTTTTCATTTTAGTATGTGAATTAACATATTTTCTCATATACATCCAAAATATCGGATTTTCGTTACTGCAAAATCTTTTGTTTACATTTGCAAAGGGAGTGTGGATTATAGACAATTGCGAATTATGGGTATGCGGATTATAGATCCTCAACTGTATATTGTTCTGTAGTAAAATTGTATATATTAGTAAATATACTGGTTGATTTTTTATGCTTATATGTTCATTCACTTAGAAATATTTTAAAATTCTCAGACTTTTTTTTCTTTTTAGTTAACTTATTTAAAAAGACCACTAGTTGTTGTTCACGATCTATTTTCAAATTCAGTTTTAGATATTTCTTGGTAAGTCTTTTATATTCTATTTTTCTCTTTGTTTTATATATTTCTTATTTTGTTTTTAGCATGTTTATATATTCCATATTTCTAGGAGTCAAAATGGAAGGCAATTAATAGTATGTTCTTGGGATGGTACAGTTGCATATATAGGTTTTGGTGATGAAGAAATTGGTAAACCAGCAACAATTGAAGAAAAGGTCTGTTATTAAACAATATATTCTTAAAATTTTCTTTACAGTATTAATTTTTTTTAAAAACTTATTATTAGTTCAATTTAAAATTGATATAAATCTATCAATTAATATGAATACTTTTTTATAATATGAAAATTGCAATCATTTTGCAACTTAAAGTTACTGTTATTTTTAATTTATCTTTAAATGTTCAGTTAAAAGTATCTACTTATTAAATATCCCAACTTTCGTTTTTTTGTAAACTCTTTAGCAGCAAGAGTTTTTGTAAGTACTGAATTTTAGTTATCAAATTAAACACTAAAAAAAAAAAAAATTGTTAGTCAAGGTTCCTAATTGATGCTTTGATGAAAAACTAATTTAATTTTGAATATTTCATCTAATTATACTTGGCTGTTTGAAGCAAAAATTATTGAATTTGGCAATGCTATTGCATAGTAACCTATTGAAGACAAACCTATTCCCTGCATCAGAAGTATTGTTGCTATAAAACTAGATTTACAGTTACAATGGAACAAAGACAGTGTGATGAGTTTTATGAAGGTTATCTTTGATGACAAAGTTGGTTGTAAGTAAAGGTTGCAGTAGAAATGAGAATATTTGTTGCTTTGACAGTTTTATTGAAGTGTTTCAAGATTTTATATTATTTTATCAAGCTTTATCATGTCTAATCTAGTTAAAATGCTGCTTTCTTTTTAAATGAATAAATTTAAAGGTCTAACCTGGACTATTTAGTTTAAAAGTGGAAATATGAGCAAAGTTTGCACTTGGACTCGTGCCTTAACTGATTGCAGTTTAATATAAAATTAAAAGTTTTTTTTCGTATTGCTTTCATCTGTTTATTGCATGATGCTTTCAATATGTGCTATACATTCACATTTTTTGATGATAAACCACTTTAATCTGTTTAGTGGATTATTTGTTTACTTTTTATCATTTAAAAGCTTATTTAACTAATGTTTAATGGAAGGGGACAGAATCAGGTAAATGTGTAAGTAAATAAATAAAAAAAATTTATATATTATTTTTATCCGTTTAGTGGATGATATAATTAATATATGTTTGTAAATTTCACTACCTTTGGTGTAAAAATTTTAATTTGTCATAGACTTGGTATGTTGGTAATTTTTCTCTATTCTACTTCAATATAATGATTTATTCTGCACGTGATTATGAGTTATAATTTTATAAATCAACAGAAGATAAATTATATGCATTGTGGAAAAAGGTTTACAAAAAAGTTGAAAAAGAGGAACAGCACCGTAATTTTTTCTACGATTGTAAATATTTCAAAATCCCCCCCCCCCCCTTCCTTTAACGAGTTAATAATATTAGTTAAAAATACCACTTTTAAACATGTAAATATTTTTATTAAAAACTATACTTTCATTAAAACATTATAAAATATTTACAAATATATTTAGTCTAAGACCATAACGATAATTGATGCCCAATTTTGATATTTTAATTTCTAACCTTACTTTCCATTAAAGATATATATATATTTTTTTCCAATATTAAGCTATATATTTTTAGGAATTCCAAATTTTATGAATGTTTGTTTTTTAGTTAAATTAGCCATTTGCTATGACTAAGAAATTAATGACATAGAAATTGCGGAGCAGTATTAGCTGTAGATTAGAGATAAACATTGGTTGTGGTACTGTGCTTGAAGATTAACATGTTATAGTGAAAAAAAATATATATATATGGAAGACTTGAATTATGTTAGCTATGTATAGCAGAATCTGATTTGGGTTATTCATTTGAAAAACCTTTTTTATGTATCTTCTAATTCCTGTTAACTGGACTGCTAATTAATATTATTTTGCTGTGAACATGTTTAAAATCATACTATTTCATTCTTTAAAGAATGTTTTGAATTAAAAGGGGAAAAAGAAAAAAAAAAAAATATTGAGACTGTTTATGGTTTTTTTTTTTATTTGCTGTACCAAATTCAAAAGCAGTTTCAATATGTGCTGAAAATTTATCTCTTATTATATTGAAACTTACAAAAACAAATCTTTGGGTGTATATTCTAGTATTGGGTGTATATTCTAGCATATTTTAAAGATGCACAAAAACACAACAGCACTAATAATAATATACATGTCAGTCTTTTAATTAATATTAATAGAGAAAAATGTCGTATTATACATTACAAATTGAAAATTGCTTTTGTTTCATTATATTTGTTTATTTCAGAATCTTTTACATCAAAGTTTATATGGAAAAAGTATGGCCATGACAAATCATACTGCTTCATCTGCTCTAACTGTGGTTGAAAATCCAGAAATTTTAAAATTACAAGAAGAGATTAAAATAAAGGAAGAAGAAGAATCAAAAGAAACAAATGAAAACTGTTCATCACCAACACCAATTATAAATAATATTGATATTCCAAAAATAGAACCTCAACAAACATCTTCGAATTCACAGTGTAGCAGATCGTTACCTCATATAAAGGTAAGGTGTAATATAAAGGATCATGTAAAAGAATACCAGTAGTCTTTTTTTGTTTTATAAATTTATTTATTTGTTATTGCAGTTTTAAATAATGCCTTCATTAGGGCACGAAATTTTCGCTCGCCAGCTCGCCATTGGCGAGTGGAATTTTTACTGTGGCAAGTTAAAATTTGGTCTTGTTATAGATAAAATTCTTACACGATACGGTGACAGACAACATTCTTTTTATTAAAAAAAGGCCCTATTTTCCAGTTTTTTACTGAAACGTCAATGGTTTGCGCTTGTAATGATTTGTAAGCAACGATTTTATCGAAAAAGTTATTCCTAAATGGCTATTTCAAATGACAACAATGAGCAAGTTATGCACATCGACATTCCGTCTGATTACAAAAATAAAATGAACAAAAAAGACATTTCTAATATAAAAAGTTAAGTAAATAAATAGATAATTAAGGAAGCATAATCTTTCATAATAAAAAGATTTTCACAGGATGCTGTACGACAAAGAATGTTTTTTTCTTCTTTTTTTCTTCAATGACTCTTTGCATTTATGTTATTAAATATTTTAATCTTTTTCAAATCTCAAATACCATACATTATAATGATTTTTAATTATAGATGATTATGAAACATGATGATATACAACACACTTTAAATATATATAGTCATACTTGTAAAAGCCTTTCAAACAGTTTGGAAAAATAAAAAACCCAAAATATGTAAAAAAGAAAAAAAAATGACAGCTCTATTTTGTGGCGAGTAAAACTTTTTTTTCGGCGAGTGTAATCTGAGTTGAAATTTCGGGCCCTGCTTCATTATTTTAATAATATTTTATTGATGTTTTTATTAGCAGTGTTGTTTTCATTTGATTTTCGTTCACTTGCTATGTATATTATGAGCTTAAAATTGCAAGCCTTGACAGTATTTGATAATGACAATGGTTTTAGTAAGATAGGTTTGAAAAACTTGCTTTGTAGTCTGAATTATGTCTTAATTTGTAGTTACTCTGAATAGTTTTAAAAAACAACCAGAAATTTTTTTTTTCCATCTCTCCTCTTATTAAATTTGTTCAAAACGTAATTATTTGATATTCTTATATCTTATATGGTTAGAATACATAGATAGAAACAAGTTGACATGTAATTATTTAAAACAGTGTTGTAAACTGCATTAAATTATTCAATATTTCAGCAAATTTATCATTGTAAGTAATCAGATGTCTTCCTCAGAAGTGTTTTTAAAATGTAAAAATGTTAGTTGATTATTAAATAAAAAATGTTGTAAAAGGTTTTGATAAAGCCTACTTAATAACTTAACTTATAATAACATCAATAAACCTTGCTTCTGGCTTCATCTGTAGTAACTTTTGCTGGGAGCTACACAGCATCATCAGCAGTCACCTTTGTGGTCGGTGTTTTCCTTGCAGATTGATGTTGCCCTGCTCTTCCTGGTTCATCCTCTAATAGGTGGTGCCACACACGGTCAATAATTAGGGACCATCGATAGAAAGAGACTGGACATTAAACAAATATGACGGATGTTTGTTCAAAAACCAGTCGATTGCCGTAGAATGTAATTTATTTTTACCAGTGTCTGACACTTTTATTTTAATTAAAATCTCGTTAAAACAATTTTATTTATCTTTAGAATGCCTTGTAGAGTGCTATTTGAAATTTTGCTGAACGTAATGGTATCACATATAACAGTTTGAACAAACATGGTGGATCGGCTGGCGGGTCAATGTCCAGTCTCTTATCATATGGTCTCTATCAATAATAGCCTTTGGCTTGTTGCTATTGCATGAATCTAAATTATGAATAATTTCAACAGTTTCACAATGGAAAGCATAAATAGGTTTTTGTACTTAGCGATTCACATAACATCCCTAAAATTAATCTCAGTTTCCTCATCATAACCAGTTTTATTAAATTTAAGGTCAGCTATATATTCTTTAATTCTGTTTTTAATTTTTCATTTAGACATTCCTATGTAACATTCTTTGGGTTTTATCTGGTTTAATAAATGGGATTTTGTATATGCCAAGGGTTTCAAATGGTTCAATTGAGTCTTTAACATTTTGGATTAATTGGTATATATTTTTATTTGGTTTAATCAGAATATTAATATTTAATTTTGCAGCTTCATTTTTAATTTTAATAGCAACTCCATGGTCATAGAGGATGGCATGAGTATATTTAGGGGGACTTTTTGATGATACAGTATACAATTAAGAGCTTTAATCTTTTTATTATAGTTTCCTAACAATATTTTTGTTGTACCCTGCTTTATCAGTGATCGTTTTAATTAATTATAATTTCTTTTGTAGAATTTGAGGGTTGGAACTCACGATTATGGCTCTGCTAATATAGGCTTTGATGTTATTAATTTTATATTTATAAGGAGTTTTACTTTGGTTAGTGATAATTTCTAGGCTGCTGTTAGGTTTCCTATACACAGTAGTTTGGATTTTATTATTATCAGTGTCCCTGAATTTAATTTTGAGATAATTGATATCACTGTTTTCTAATTCATAGATAAATGCACACTTACGAATATTTTAGTATAAACTATTGTGTGACTCTACTGTTTTGTCAATATTACATTTTTTTTATGGATTATTGCAAAAACATCTACATACTGAAACCAACTTTTGTTTAGTTTAAACAAATGTAGGATTTTCTTTCCTAAACTTCTTAATAAGTTAACAAAACCTGATATTGGGGATCCTATAGGGGCCTCTTTATTTTGTTTATAAATGCAGTTATTAAATTTAAAATAACTTCAGTTTAGAATTAAGTTGCTGGTATCTATTAAAGTAGTGGCTATTTCTTTGCTGTAAGTTTTGTTAATTTTGCTGTTAATGATTTTGGTAATTTTTCTAATGTTATAGAGGGTTATAGATTAACAATGTCAAAACTAATGAATCGTTGGTTATTGTTAATTTCAATATCACAGTTTCTTCATAAAATCTTCATGGGAGGCTAAGTCATTTTCAGAAGGGGGTAAAAAATATTCTGATAAATATTAGTTACATATTTTCCGTGAGGGCTAGTTCGGCTTTCATGCTTGCTAACAATAGGATGAATTTGGGAGGGGTTATGGTCTTTATATCTGTCAAAAATGCAAGGGGTATTTCGTGCATGGTTTACTAAACTTGCATCTGTACCCTCAGTTAAAAAGGATTAATAAGAAACTTCTTAAAGTTGGCAACTGATTAACTTCTTAAATGATTGCAAGTACTTCAAAATTATTTCCAAATCGCTCAAAATCAACAATAAGCTCCTAATTCAGGGTGACCACTGGTCAGGAAAAGTCAGAGAATTTAAGTGAGTCTGGAAAAGTCTTGGAGTAGTCAGGGAATTCTGACTAATTTTGCAAAAATAGTCGTACTTGAAAGCTCATTATTGTAAATTGCTGAATTGTTCACTAATTTTGTAAATTTTTATGGAAATAAACACCATAAGTCAGAGGGGGGAGGGGGGGGGGGAAGTAGTCATGGAAAAGTCAGGGAATTTAGAAAAGTTCTTATGTTAGCCACACTGTAATTAAGAATTTCACTAAAGATATCCATTTCTTCAAAATTAGAATTTTGAATAATATTATTGAAGATAAAAAAAAAAAAAAAAAAAAATGTGAATATTACAGACTTAGACAAAAACAGGTTAAAAATTAAAAATGAAATTAAAAACAAATGTAGTGAAAAAGAGTGGACTATTTTACAAAAGGAATTGAAACCTTCTGCATAATTGAAAAGAATCTTATAAATCAACATAATACAAAAATAATAATTTTGCTTCAAGAAGAATAACGTTCACTCCAAATCAAGAATACACCTGCATTAACATTTCTTATTATGAAATTAATTAATACCCAACAGGACTCTTTATTAAAACTTGGCTATAAATATATTCTCAAACAACTAATTAACCTAAAAGATAGTATTGCTAAAATTGAAATTGTCATTAATAGTTTCCCTGAACACCAGAAAGTTAAAATTAGCCATGTTGTTCAGGAAAATATCATTGAACAACTTTAAAACAATATAAACAAGGAGGATATCGCTGCTCATCCATAAAAAATGATAAAATCACTTGTATGCTTACCGATAAAACTAGGAAAATTGCCATTAATGAATAAGATTGATTACCTCACCAAAATATAAGAAACAATTAAAGAAATAAGCATTATTAAAGTTAAAAAATACCCTAATAATAAACTTGTAGAAAAAAAACAACTCATCAAAGAAGGTAAAGGGCACAATAATTAACCTCCTTTTATTAATAACCATGCCGCCCTAAATACCCCTCACATTTTTGGTGAATGATCATCCCCTCCCCCATAAAAATAGTAATATTGGCAAAATTATCCAGTCATTTGATAGTTTAAACCAAAATATTCATTGGTGTGCATTTACCTACGAATTAGAAAAGAATAATCAGATCAATTACCCCAACGTTATAGTCAAATACACCGATAAAGATAAAATACAAACTACTGTGTATTGTAGTTTGGGGTACAGGAAACCTAATAGCAGCCTAGAAATTATCGATAACTGAAATAAAATTCCTTGTAAATACAAAATGCCTTTCAAGCCTATATTAACAGAGCCATAATCGCTTGTTCTGACCCCAAACTCTCCAAAAGGAATTAAAATTTATTAAAAAGATCACTCATAAAGCTCCCAAAACATTGCTAGGAAACTTTATTAATAAAAAGACTAAAGCTCTTAGTTGAATCCTGTGTCACCAAAAAGTCCCCCTTTTAAATTTACTCATGTCATCCCCTATGGCCATGGAATCTAATAAAATTAACAATGAAGCTGCAAAATTAGATATTAATGTACCAATTAATTTGAAATAATAAAGACTCAGTTGACCCACTTGAAATCTTCGGTGTATATGGAATCGTGCTTATTAAAACAGATAAAACCAAAGGATGTTATATAGGAACGTCTAAATGAAAAATTAAAAACAGAATTAAAGAGCATATAGCTGAGATTAAATTTAATAAAACTACCACTGTCTCAGCTAAAACTAGTTATGACATTAATTTTGGGGACATTATGAGAATCACCAAAACTAAATGCAAAACTGGTGTACAATAGATATAAAGACAATAAGACTTCTTCACACACCATAAATTTTAATCCAGCACAACCGGTTTCGAAAGGACGTAGCCTTCCTTCATCAGGTGCAAAAAAACACATGCTACTGCCTTGGAGGCAAAAGCA
Source organism: Salticus scenicus (assembly GCA_963930645.1). Taxonomy (NCBI): domain Eukaryota; kingdom Metazoa; phylum Arthropoda; class Arachnida; order Araneae; family Salticidae; genus Salticus; species Salticus scenicus. The sequence continues at coordinate 311,641,283 of OZ005649.1, forward strand.
AGACTGAAAGCAGGGCAAATCCAGAGGGGGAGGAGCAACACAAACAACCAATAGGAAGCATCATGCAGGACCAATCAGAGAGGAGCACACATGCACACACAAAAACAAAAGGAGGGAGGGAAGGAATAAACAATTTTTTTTTTTTTAATTAATTTATTTTTTCTTAATGATTTATTTATAATTCATTTTTATTATTTATTTATTTATTATTCATTTATTTTTTAAATTAATATTATACTAATAAGTAAATTTAATAAAATTAATTAATTTATTATTATTATTTATTTATTTTATTTATTTAGAATTATTATGTTATAAACCTAATGGAGGAAATTATTTAATTGAATTAAACAAATTTTTCCAGGCTGTAGACAGCAAAGTGGAATCACATTTTTCATTGACAATTTTATCACGATTAAGATAAATAGCTAAATTTTCCAAAAAATCCAGTTCAGAAATGCGTTTGGCATGAAAGATAATTTTGGCACTCTTAAAATTAAAACTATGATCAAATTCCCAACTGTGCTTCGCAATAGAAGATTTAGAAATTTCTTGATTAACAACATACCGAGAATGTTCACGTAAACGGACTTCAAGATTTCTTTTTGTTTGACCAATATAAGATAAATCACAATTATTACAAGGGACATTATAGATACCCCACTTATGAAGCTCGGGAACAGGGGATTTAGTTGAAGGGAATTGGAATTTATTGACAGGTTTAAAAATAACGTGAAAATTGAAACGCTTCAAAACTTTGGCTAATTTAAAACATAAGGGGGGATAAAAAGGCAAGACAACAAGATTATCAGGTTTAATTTTATCATCAATGGAAAGAGTAGAATTATAAGTTGGCCTACTGAACTTTTTGATAGCTTTATCAATTATAGAGGGTCTGAAACCTCTTTTAATAGCAACGGACTTTAAATAATTGAGTTCTTCTTTAAGAGAAGAAGTATCAGAACAAATTTTAAGGGCACGATACACGTAAGTGTAAAAGGTGCCAATTTTTTGATTAGCCGGATGATTAGAGAGAGCATGGGGAGGGTTAGAAACAGAAAAAGGTTTCCTGTACACAGAGGTTTTAAAAGAGGAATCGCACCTAGTAACTAAAACATCAAGAAAGGGAAGTTGATTACAATTTTCTAACTCAAAGGTAAACTGAATATGGGGATCAATAGCATTAGCAATATTAAGAATGGCAGAAACATCAAACGGATTTTCAACAAGAATGAAAGTGTCGTCTACGTAACGTAACCAGCATTTTAAATTTAACATCTTTAATAATTTTTCCTCAAAATAATGCATATAGATATCGGCAAGAATAGGAGATAAAGGATTACCCATACTTAAACCATCACACTGTTTATAAAATTTGTTATTAAATTCAAAAGTAGTATGGGAAACACAGAGTTTAGTTAGATTAACAAATTCTTCGATTTCAATGTCAGAATAATGAAATTCGCGTAGCCTTTTTTCTAAACAATTAAGCGCACCTTCAGTGGGGACATTAGTAAATAAAGACTTCACATCAAGAGATAACATTGAGCAATTTACAGGATTCAGATTATTTAACTTCTTAACAAAATCATAGGAATTTTTTATAGTATGACTATTAACGCTGCATAAAGGAGAAAAAATAGAAGCTAAAAATTTAGAGAGGGGATAAGTAGCAGTACCAATATTCAAAACAATAGGTCTGAGGGGAACATTATTTTTATGAACCTTAGGTAAAGCATAAAAACGAGCACAAATTGCTGAAGAAGGGGAAACCGAGAATTTGGTATTGTCATGAAGAACAATGGAATTTTTAACAGCTTTTTGAACAGAGCTTAGAAGAGATTTAGTTTGGTCTTTTTTAATTTCTGTATAAGGTCCTTCAGATAAAAGAGAATTAACTTTATCAACATAATCAGTTTTGTCCATGAGAACAATCTGGCCACCTTTATCTGCTTTAGTAATGACAAGATTTTGATTAGATTTAAGTTCCTTAAGAGCAACACTCTCAGATTTAGAAAGATTAGATTTATAATTGGAATTATTGGAAGAAATGCAATCAGCAAGAATATGGCGCAGAGATTCTTTTTGAGATGTAGATATTTTACTATATTTTAAAGAAGCCTCAATGGGAGCAATTAATTTAGAAATTGAAGGTTTACAAGATTGGGAAAAATTCAAACCGAGTTCTAACACTTTATTTTGTTGGGCAGTTAAGTTATGTGAAGACAGATTAACTATGTAATTTTCTTCAGGAACTTTGTTAATTTCACGAGAGGTTTTTTGGTTTTTACACAAAACAGAAAACTTAGAATCTAAATTACGTTGATGAGCAGAATTAAGTGAATGTAAGGATAAATAATTATCATTTTCTGAAACAGCAAAATCATTGAAGTTTTTACCAAGGAAGAGATGAAGCTCATAAAGCTCTTCCTCAATTTTGGCGATACGTTGACGAAAATCTTGAATACAAGCATTTAAAAGAATAAATTTGAATAAATTCGCTCCAAATTTATTCTTTTAAATGCTTGTATTCAAGATTTTCGTCAACGTATCGCCAAAATTGAGGAAGAGCTTTATGAGCTTCATCTCTTCCTTGGTAAAAACTTCAATGATTTTGCTGTTTCGGAAAATGATAATTATTTATCCTTACATTCACTTAATTCTGCTCATCAACGTAATTTAGATTCTAAGTTTAATGTTTTGTGTAAAAACCAAAAAACCTCTCGTGAAATTAACAAAGTTCCTGAAGAAAATTACATAGTTAATCTGTCTTCACATAACTTAACTGCCCAACAAAATAAAGTGTTAGAACTCGGTTTGAATTTTTCCCAATCTTGTAAACCTTCAATTTCTAAATTAATTGCTCCCATTGAGGCTTCTTTAAAATATAGTAAAATATCTACATCTCAAAAAGAATCTCTGCGCCATATTCTTGCTGATTGCATTTCTTCCAATAATTCCAATTATAAATCTAATCTTTCTAAATCTGAGAGTGTTGCTCTTAAGGAACTTAAATCTAATCAAAATCTTGTCATTACTAAAGCAGATAAAGGTGGCCAGATTGTTCTCATGGACAAAACTGATTATGTTGATAAAGTTAATTCTCTTTTATCTGAAGGACCTTATACAGAAATTAAAAAAGACCAAACTAAATCTCTTCTAAGCTCTGTTCAAAAAGCTGTTAAAAATTCCATTGTTCTTCATGACAATACCAAATTCTCGGTTTCCCCTTCTTCAGCAATTTGTGCTCGTTTTTATGCTTTACCTAAGGTTCATAAAAATAATGTTCCCCTCAGACCTATTGTTTTGAATATTGGTACTGCTACTTATCCCCTCTCTAAATTTTTAGCTTCTATTTTTTCTCCTTTATGCAGCGTTAATAGTCATACTATAAAAAATTCCTATGATTTTGTTAAGAAGTTAAATAATCTGAATCCTGTAAATTGCTCAATGTTATCTCTTGATGTGAAGTCTTTATTTACTAATGTCCCCACTGAAGGTGCGCCTTATTGTTTAGAAAAAAGGCTACGCGAATTTCATTATTCTGACATTGAAATCGAAGAATTTGTTAATCTAACTAAACTCTGTGTTTCCCATACTACTTTTGAATTTAATAACAAATTTTATAAACAGTGTGATGGTTTAAGTATGGGTAATCCTTTATCTCCTATTCTTGCCGATATCTATATGCATTATTTTGAGGAAAAATTATTAAAGATGTTAAATTTAAAATGCTGGTTACGTTACGTAGACGACACTTTCATTCTTGTTGAAAATCCGTTTGATGTTTCTGCCATTCTTAATATTGCTAATGCTATTGATCCCCATATTCAGTTTACCTTTGAGTTAGAAAATTGTAATCAACTTCCCTTTCTTGATGTTTTAGTTACTAGGTGCGATTCCTCTTTTAAAACCTCTGTGTACAGGAAACCTTTTTCTGTTTCTAACCCTCCCCATGCTCTCTCTAATCATCCGGCTAATCAAAAAATTGGCACCTTTTACACTTACGTGTATCGTGCCCTTAAAATTTGTTCTGATACTTCTTCTCTTAAAGAAGAACTCAATTATTTAAAGTCCGTTGCTATTAAAAGAGGTTTCAGACCCTCTATAATTGATAAAGCTATCAAAAAGTTCAGCAGGCCAACTTATAATTCTACTCTTTCCATTGATGATAAAATTAAACCTGATAATCTTGTTGTCTTGCCTTTTTATCCCCCCTTATGTTTTAAATTAGCCAAAGTTTTGAAGCGTTTCAATTTTCACGTTATTTTTAAACCTGTCAATAAATTCCAATTCCCTTCAACTAAATCCCCTGTTCCCGAGCTTCATAAGTGGGGTATCTATAATGTCCCTTGTAATAATTGTGATTTATCTTATATTGGTCAAACAAAAAGAAATCTTGAAGTCCGTTTACGTGAACATTCTCGGTATGTTGTTAATCAAGAAATTTCTAAATCTTCTATTGCGAAGCACAGTTGGGAATTTGATCATAGTTTTAATTTTAAGAGTGCCAAAATTATCTTTCATGCCAAACGCATTTCTGAACTGGATTTTTTGGAAAATTTAGCTATTTATCTTAATCGTGATAAAATTGTCAATGAAAAATGTGATTCCACTTTGCTGTCTACAGCCTGGAAAAATTTGTTTAATTCAATTAAATAATTTCCTCCATTAGGTTTATAACATAATAATTCTAAATAAATAAAATAAATAAATAATAATAATAATAAATTAATTAATTTTATTAAATTTACTTATTAGTATAATATTAATTTAAAAAATAAATGAATAATAAATAAATAAATAATAAAAATGAATTATAAATAAATCATTAAGAAAAAATAAATAAATTAAAAAAAAAAAAAAAAAAAATTGTTTATTCCTTCCCTCCCTCCTTTTGTTTTTGTGTGTGCATGTGTGCTCTTCTCTGATTGGTCCTGCATGATGCTTCCTATTGGTTGTTTGTGTTGCTCCTCCCCCTCTGGATTTGCCCTGCTTTCAGTCTTGCTTTTGCCTCCAAGGCAGTAGCACGTGT
>OZ005649.1:311646517-311669517 GCA_963930645.1 Salticus scenicus
TTTTTTGCACCTGATGAAGGAAGGCTACGTCCTTTCGAAACCGGTTGTGCTGGATTAAAATTTATGGTGTGTGAAGAAGTCTTATTGTCTTTATATTATGAGAATCGCTGATTACAAAAATCCTATTTAAGCTTTCAAAGTATAGAAATTTTCATAATTTAGATTAATGCAATGGCAACAAGCCAATGGATAATATTTACTGCTTATGGTGCTACCTATTAGAGGATGGACCAGGAAGAGCAGGACAACATCAGTCTGCAAGGAAAACACCGACCACACAGGTGGCTGCTGATGATGACGTAGGACCCCCAGTGAAAGTTACTACAGATGAAGCTTGAAGTAAGGTTTAAACATTATTGTAAGTTATAAAAAATAAAGTTTACAATTTTATTTTAAGATTTAACAAATTTTTTATGATGAACTATTAATTTTCTATTTAACAGTTGCATGATTAAGGCAATGAAAATTATGATATTTGTTTTACAAAGTTTATGCAGTCTGTTTGCACATTTCCTTTTGGAAAAATCTAGGATCCCCTTAGAAACACCCTCCACTTAGGACATTATACCCAAGCATAGGACCTTAGTGTAGTTAATCAGCCTTAACCCACACAACAACCACTTCTAGCAATAATAGTTATTAAACAGTTTTAAATGAGAAGGAAGCTTTATAATATACCACGACTAAACACTGTGTCATGCTATTATTTTTAGTTTCTTTTTCTTTTAGTCATCCTGCATTATTTTATTGTATTATGGTTTTAATATGTGTATTTTTACATTACATCAATTTTGTTTATAACAGAAATTGTACTTTTTTTATAAGGGTTATTAGTAGTCAAATGATGTATTAAGTAATATCTGTAACAACTATAATATTAGTTGTATTTTGTTTATTTTTAGGGGCCTACTGATAAACAAATAGAAACTAGATTAGCAGATGGCAGGAGGAGAATAACACCGCTTTTTATACCACCGCCACCAGACATTGGGTAATTAACCAAATAATTTTTTTAAAAGGTTACATTTCAAACAGTTGTAAAGTGTAAAATACATATCATTTCATTACACATACATGTAAATGCAAATACATCATATCACAGCAAAATATGTATCAATTTCAACTGTAAAATGAGAAAAAATATCTCTTTGTGATGGTTTATATTGTGTTAAAGTATAATGATTGGAAATGCTCATGGATGAGGATTTATCCTATTAGGCAAGGAATTTATTTAAATTCTAGGAGTTTTATTTCAGATTACTTCAATTTCCAGTTCTTCATATACACAAATAAAACTGTAAATTCATGCCATGCCACAAACTACTATCATTTCAAAAATATTCCTTTAAATATTAAAACATTGGTTAACAGTTGCAAATTATGTTAGGATGTTGGGCTCCATGTCAAATCAAACAGATTTCAATTTTCAACCTAACCACTTCAGATTTCAGTAAAACTTTCAGAGAAAATTATTTTTAAAATGAGGAGACAGAAACTTCTCAGTCCCTTATCTTATAGAGCTTGAGAAATTTGAGATTGAAAGTTCATGTAAGCTAAAAAATACTAGTTTTTGAAAATTTAAATAATTAATAAAATGAAAATTCAATGAAATAAAAAAATTTTCCAAGGTCATGAAAAGATCATGAAATTCAGCTATAGGTCATGAAAGTCAAGAAAAGGTCATGAAAAATTGACTGTTGGCTATTCTGCATCGGATCGGGTCAGTTGAATAAATTTTTTTCTCATGTGGTTCATTACTAATGTTTTTTTCTCCTGTGGGTCAAGTTTAGTTTTCAGTGAGTCAGATCGACTTGAAACATCTTTGAAAAAAATTTTACCATACTAAGCAGAAATTTATTTGATACAATTATAACTGTATAACTGATGTAAACGTACTCTATATACCTATGATTGTAAATAGGGGGAGAAAGTTATAGATTTTTTTTTAACCCCCCCCCCCCTCCAAAAAAAAAAAAAAAAAAAAGAGATGTCATATTTGTTCCCAGTGATACGCATTAGTAATTCCTTGATTTAAGCAATGACGACAAGGAGATGGAGGCAGCCTCTCTTGAAAATGTACATTATTTGAGCTGCGATTTGGTCTAAATGTTCGGGGATTGTTAGGATTCTGAGGCGCATACATTTGTTGGTGTTGATTTGTATAAGGGTATCAATATGTCCAGGGTCTATTTACAGGGGTAGACAAATATTCGGGTCTAGGCCAATTCATTCTCCATTGTGGAGGCAGCTATGTTGCATTTTAATTCCGTTTAGAACAAGACAATAACTGTGCCATACTTGCCAACTTTTCCGGTTTTCCCGGAAGATTTCCGGTTTTTTTACGTATTTTCCGGTCTTCCGGACAGATGATGAAATCTTCCGTTTTTAAAAAAATCGCGGATATCGTTCATTTTAAAAAGAAAACCCAAATGTTTTACGAAAACTCCTGATTCTGAATCTTTCTCCATCCATAACATAAATGTCAACATTCATTTCAGACTTGCTTTATGAGATTCTAGAACATGTAAAGAAATAGAATTGTTAAATATTTCTTGCTGATGTAATTATTTTTTGCCCCTCCCCTCCCCCCATTCATTTATCTCCAATTAGTGATCAGCAATCAAATGTTCTGCAGAAGTCTTTTGTTTCCTAATCTTTATCCATCAGCAACATAAATGATAATATTAAACTTCTTTCATTAGATTCTAGAAGTAGAGTTGAAAGAGTTTAATATTTCTTATCTGTAATTATTTTTGTATCCCCCCCCTTTCCTGGATTGTGATCAATGATCAATTCTAGAAACAATAAAGCAATGGAAGTGCTCAATATTTCTCACGTATGTAATTATTTTTAGGTCTTTACTGCTGAATTTAATGAGTCTGTTTATTTTTCCTCAATTAAATTAAATATTTGTATGTCATATTTATGCCAAATGTGTAAACATGGGGAAAAAATGAAGAATAAATTTTTTCAGGTAGGAAAAATTTTTCCAAATCAATTTAAGAAAATTAATACTCAGTTGGTTTTATGCACGTTTGAAACTGATAATTAGCTACTTTTTTTTATATGTATGATTAAATTAATGTACATTCACAAAAATCATATTCTATTTATTTAAAAAAAATTAGTTATACTTTAACTTAACTAAGTTTTTGTCTATTGTTAAATAAATTTCTTATATATACTGTTTTGTAGATATTTATATGTTGAAGAGGAATAACTTCATTTAAAACTGTTATATATTTAGTATAATCAATCTATAGTAAAACGTTTTTATAGATTGCTTCTAGATATTAAAATTGTAAAACTGTATTGTTTATTACGTCAAAGAGAAAAAAAAATCTTCCCTTTTTTTATGAAATCTTCTGGTTTTTCAACAAAAATATTCCCTTTTTTTTATCAAAATTGGTTGGCAAGTATGCTGTGCTTTGCAAAAATGTGGTCGAGTTTCAACCACTGAGCGATACTAGTTGCTATAAAAATACTATAAAATTTTTGCATGAAATTAACGGTGGCAAAAAAGGCAAAAATTTCTTATATCTAAAAGCACACTGAAAAAGGAGTGGGGAATACTACAGCAGTCTTTTGAATAATCATTATTATTAGTTTGTTTAAATTCTGGTTTAGTTTTCTATGATTTTATTTTTACATTCTGAAAAAAAATTTCTTTAGCTTAGCATTATTTTTTAATAAAAAGAGGTCTCTAAATAATCTATATGTTAATACTTAAGTTTTCTAAAAGGAAATACTATTTTAGGTATTCACTTTTAATCTTCAAAAATTTTAACATTTTGATTTTGCATTATAAAAGGATAAAGTTACACATTTAGAAGCCATTGAATTAAGACTTTTTAGGTAAATATACAGGTACATCACGACAAAACTTTTGAAATCTCTAAAATGGGTGGTCAAGTAGAGAAAAATTGGTTGTGAATAATAATGTTATAAAAGCCTCAAATACGCATTCAACATTCTATGGCTCAAAATTTCAACATTCTAAGGCCAGTCGTTTTTAATTTGTAAGCTGTACAAGATACAAAATATATTTAGTAAATCGGGATTATAATATTTAATTTCATATAAAGAATTAAAGAGATTCTCTAATTTCGCTAATAGAAATTGGAATATTACAAATTTGCAAAAAGAAAGAAAATGCTGCTGAAAAAAGAAAAATTGAAAATGTCATTATTTTTCCCTGACAAATTTTAGAATCTGTGCCCCCGGATGGGGTGCACAGACTTCCCAACAGGGGGGCGCATGCCCTCCGGTCCCCTAGCTGGTGCCACCCCTGATTATTGAGCTAAAAATTGGTAGGTATGTTATAGATCACCATAGCACGATTTTTATAGATTTTGTTAAGTGTAGGAATTGCAGCTTATTTATAGGAACACAAAAAGAAATTCTTTATCATTACATTTTTTAGACTCTAATTATTTGAAGTGGGCTAGTGTATAAATTCTAAATTTAATTAACATATAAATTGGTAGGTTTGTTATAGGTTGTCATCACAATCACTGTATAGATTTACTCATGTAAAAGATTTAGTGTTTTTTAAAAACCAATATACAAAGTAGAATTTTTACGCATTTCCATCTATAGGCTCAAACTACTTAAAGTTCTCTTTAACCATCTGACTGCCACAGACGGATATATCTGGTCATTGAGTCCCCCCCCCCCCTCATGATATTTCACTTATAATTAAAAATTATATAATTATGAATTTTTAGCTTGTTTTATATTTTGAAGATCTTAAATAATAGTCATAATGAATTTATAATCATTTGAAAAGTTACATTTTTTATTGGAAGTTGAAACAAACATTATTTTTGTACATTGTAAAAACTGTGCATTGAAAACAACATTAAAAGTTTGCCCCTTTCAAAGGTGGTCAAAGGGTTAATGATGTTAAATTGTGTAAAACGTAAGAAATAGATAAATATTTGATTTTGTGAGCTTATCATTTATAATTCTTTACTGGGACGCTCAAAAGTATTAGGATATATTATGATCCATTAAAAATCAGCTTACAACTTGGGGAGGAAATATTCGAACATCCTATTATGATTTACCCCTTTGTTTATTTAACAACTTCTCTCATTTACATTTATTTAAACAATTGTTAATTACTAAATGTAAAAAACATCGAATGGAATCACTATAGATTTCTTAAATTAAAAGAATATGATTTCAATAATAGAAATGAAATTTAATAAATCAAGGGTCTGTACAGACAGTGTCCTGTTTTGAGAAAATAATGAAAAATTTACTATATAATTTTGTGAATCAAAATTTTAATTTAGTATCAAATCAAATTCTTCCAAGCTTTTTGGCTAGGCCCTCTTTTTGTGAAATTGTGAAAAATTTACTATATAATTTTGTGAATCAAAATTTTAATTTAGTATCAAATCAAATTCTTCCAAGCTTTTTGGCTAGACCCTCTTTTTGTGAAATTGTGAAAAAATTTACTATATAATTTTGTGAATCAAAATTTAAATTTAGTATCAAGTCAAATTCTTCCAAGCTTTTTGGCTAGGCCCTCTTTTTGTGAAATTGGGAAAAAATGTAATTTTGTGAAATAAAATTACAATTTAAATAAAGTTTCATTTTAGACAACGAAGGATCATTTTTATAGAACTAAATTCATACATTTTACAGATTAGAAATTGAATATCAGCTTTTTGGGGAAATAACGCACATCGAATTATTTTGACAACCTGTTCATTCCACAGAAGATTAGTTTATGAAATGAAAGAGATTTATCAAAGGAAGTTTTTAAGAGGAAAAATTTTGTGGTCCTTTTTTTAAGATATAAAATGTTTTAAAGGTTCCTTTAATGGACCTAGTTTTACCTCTGGGCAGTCACCTGCAAATGTTAATTTGTTTGTGGTTATCTTCTGCCATAAACAGTGAAGTAGAGAGATAAGACTTTCAAAGCAAAACTCAAATGTATACTATTTCAATTAGTTGCTCTTCAGAAAATATCAACTTTCTCTTTTTTTTTTTTTTTTTATGAAATTGCTTTGCTTTACCATTGGAAAATAGCTGCTGAATTAAGAAAGTTTAAGAGATTCTTAACATAAAATTAGATTTCATTAAGTTACAAATAAAGGATGTTTGAGAAAAATAAAATAAAGAAAAATATGTCAGTTATAAATACAGGTATTACATGAAAGGATATAAAATAATTAACATTAGTTTAAGAAAATTTCTATTCGAAATTTTTACAACATGGCATTAATTCTAATAATGTTTTATAAAATCAAGTTTCTTTCTTTAGTCAATGAACTAATAATACCAAGTGTAAATCAAAAGTTAAATTAATGTCTGTAAATAATGTCACAATGTAAATATTGCAATATTAAACTATCAGATAAATAAAAATAAGATTAACGATGTTTATATAAAAATAACTAAATGCTAAATGGTTTTCAAATTGAAAATAGTTGACAGAAGTTAATTTTAAACTATTTTTATCATAAATGTTGTGTCTCAGGGTTATACTTAGCCAATCAGATATAAAATTTATATTAAATGACCAATGAAAAATTATAGGATAAATCAGCAATGAAAAATCATGGATGAGCTTAATAACTAACACATGAAAACCCAGCTTCACTGCCTGGAAAGACAGATTTTACACGAAATTTAGTAGCTATTAAAACTGTCGGACTCAACTCCAAAAATGGGAGTTCATCAAACATGTTTTTGCCTTGCTCTTAACCATGAATATGTGAATTTTGATTGGAAACTAGTCTCTTTCTTATGTGCCAATGATTGCATTGTACAGACATTGCAAAAACAGAACATGCGGAAAATAAATTAATTAAAATAAAGGTTAGAAAATTATCTGATATTATTTGAAGAATTCACCCTTCTATGTATGATTTAATGAATATTAATAAATATATAAGAAAACCTGAAGTCTATTTTTATTTTCTGAGTAATTGATTAAAAATTCTGTACAAAACAATTTAATTTAGTTGGTATAACATGACTTTTTAAAATCTATTCTTCCATTAAATACATGTGGTAACTGTGTTTTGTCCTTTAGCAGCCGCTACTATATTTATTTCTTAAAAATTCTTTGGTATAACTTTAGTAAAGCCTCTCCTTCATGATTTTTGAATTTTTGTTGTAATTTTGGTGTTGAATTATAATGGCTATCGCAATTGTGTATGTAAATATTTTAGCGAGAAATATCTGAACTACTTCAATGCCAAATTTTGAATTTCGCCAAAGGATTGTGTTCTAAAGCTATTTCATTTTTTTTCATGATTGTTCTCAATTTTGTTTTAAATATTTTTTAATAATTTTAAAGTTAAAATGGGGTTTTTATTTATCTTTTAAACCAATTATCCAATTGAGCTAAAAAATATGGCATTAGCTAGATTTTGCCCTGATGGTTGCATAATGTTTGTGAAAATCAGTAGTAAAGAAAATTCAGTTAATTACTGAAACACAGCATGGCACTAATATTTGATGTGATCTTATATGTGCAAGAGTGTCAAATTTACAATATCTCACAAGTCAGTTGTTATGGTAATGCAGGAAGACTTCAGAATTTTTTAATGAAGATTTTATTAAGAAACTAAACCTTTGAAGGTAACTATAAATTCATTTATTATTTATTTTTTTATGTTTTATAATTTGCTTATATATTTCAATTTATAATCTGAGCAGTTTGTGCTTACCTTGGCTTTAAGGTTAGCATGATGAAACACAGCATGGTGGCTTTCTGCATATCATGCACCCAACTATCTCAAAGGTGCTGCTGGACCAAGGATTAAAGGTGGATTATATGATTCATAGGTGGAAAGAAGACAAATCTATTCTATAAAATAGAGTATATGGATAACAAACAAGTCATCTTTCATTACCGGTTTTGCGAAAAGGAGAATTTCCTTTTTCATTCTTTCCCTGCAGAAAAATCTATTTTCCTGGCAGTGTGCCAAGACCAGTCTTTAAAATGTGGCTATGCAGTATGTTCTGTCTGCCTTCACTATGTACATGTTTAGTGTTCCCCTGCTTTGGTAACTGATATGTGTAGACATAAATGCCCATACTTTTACTGCTGACTTTTGTAAAATATATATATATATATGTAATAAAGATGATCTATTAAGCATAGTAGAAGCCAAGCAACAGATACAAGATCACTGAAACACCAATGACCAATAAGATTAAAAAAAAAAAAAAAAAAATTATCAGTGGATGAAATACACTAATGTAAAGAAACCAGATCTATTAATTAACAGCCTGCAAAACAAACGAATCAATAAACTAAAACAACAAATCTTAACTTAAAACCATAAACTTATCAAAATTAATGAAAAAACAACCCAAGAAACACAAGATAGGAAGAAGGAGGCAGGCGGCAAGACTTGTGTCTTGCCTGTGGGGTTACACTAGTTTCACGCCGGCAACACTCCCCCAGCCTGCCACGACCAGAACAGGAACCATATGGATTTAAAAAAGCAAAATTTCAAAGCAGATGAACAACAATGAAACCACGAAGCAACAATGAAATTCACAGATTGATCACATTGTGTTTAACAGTATAGTTGACAACTCAAAAAGGAAGAATCTGAAATTTTATTGGAAAAAGAAAGCTTGCATAGTAATACAAAGCAAATGCAACAAGCCTTCTACTTTTTTTTTTTTTTTTTTTAATTTCACAAACCCACCCAACCATCCAGCCTTACACCACCACCCCACCTCCATAATCAAACATCTGCCCATCCAACCGCCACCTTTTTTATTGTCTTTTATTATTTTATAATTTTTTTTGTTGATATACACAAAAGTGTACACAGCTTTTTTTTTTTTTTTTTTTTTAATAAAGTTTAGCAAATTTGTTAGATTTTTCCCATTAGTTGAATTTGAATTGTATAATACGGTTTCTTTAATGTTTTATTTTCTGCTTAGATAGTACTTATCCGTTGGTAACTGAAAAGTACAGAACAACCTGTATATATTTAGGGTAGATATTATTTCCTAGATTCTCTTTTCACTTTTTATAATTGATATTTTTGTATTCCTACAGAAAAATTTAAACAGATTAAAACAGAAAAGAAATTCCAAAGTGATTATAAATCTAGAATTTATCCATTAATTATGTACAGTTTTATTTAATTATTTGAGGAATGTTGTTAATTAATAATTAAATATTAATGTTATTATAATGTTGTTAACACTTTTAATGTACAGTAAATTATGCATTAATTTAAATATTCATATAAAAAAGATTTTTTTTTTTTTTTTTTTTTTTTTTTTTATAATTTTATGCTAGCAATATTCTTGTCATGTTTTTGTGTAGTATTTACTACAAAATAAAAATGTTTATTTGAATTTGGCAATTGTTTTTCAGGGAAGTTCCCCAACCATTTAATAGCCGTGCTCCTCCTACCTTCAGTTCTTCTACCGAAAGACAAAGTAAAATTGTTATTGAAAAGCGTGATGAATCCTGTGATGTTTTAAGTCAAAGTGCCACTTCTTCTAAAAGTGAAAACATGGCTATTAATTCATTTGCAGCCACAACAATATCATCTTCTATAGCTAACTCTATTGCATCTGCTATTACTTCTACTGGAGCCACTGCCATAAAAACATCAGTTATATCCAGTACATCTAATTGCATTCCTGCCACATCTATTGCAGCAGTTTCAAAACCTGTTGCAAGTACTACTAATACTGTTGTGCCAGAACCCAAATTAGCACAGGTTTGTGCCATGCTTTCCTCATTTGATATTTATTGTGTAACAATATTTTCTTGACATTTTTCATAAAACTATCTCTGATTTTCTAATTCCTTATGTAGTCACGCTATTAAAAGCTTCATATGAAACAGTACAATATATTGCAGATTTGAATATAATATAATAATTACTAAGTCGTCTGACCAAAAAAAAAAAAAAAAAAAAAATCAACTGCACAGTTCAAAGTCAATAGAATTTTCAAGGTAGTTTTGCACTAGAAACCAATGAATTAATTTGGTAAATTCCAGAACTCAACTCCAATTGAAGTTAGAGATTCCAAAATTTGGAAATACTAAACTATATATATATATATATTTTTTTTTTTTTTTTGCTGAATTTGGATGCTAAATTGCCTGATTTGATGCTAAATCAATATCCACTTTCATAAAAATGAAAAAACTACCGTCTAGTTCCACATTTACTGTAATAACATATAGAAAGAAGCACGTAAAGAATAGGCAAGTTCTAGTCTACGATTATCAATTATGACCCTCTTTTTTTCTATAATCTTGTTACACTTTTGCACACTAGAAACCATTGAATGTTTATGGGAAAATGTAGAACTCTGTTTTTATGGAAGTTAGAGCTTCTAATTTTTGGCAACCCTAAACTACAAATTTTCACCAAATTTGATTGCCAAATCACCAAAATCAATGCCATGACCAAAATGTGCATTGGGAAAAACTTAGCGACTTGATGAGACTAGTGATGAAATTTGATAAAAAATATTTCAGTGTAGTCAAAATTAGTAAGCCCTTTCTCAGTTTTTAACAGAGTTAATTGTTTCGGTACAATGTCCTGTTATTGCGACTTTTATGGTTGAGTAATAGTTTTCTTGGCTTATTTTCAGAAATGATTATGCAGTGTAACCTGCTTGTTTATTTCCAAAACTAACGATAATCTCACATAAAACAATATGTATATTTCAATGGATATATAAGGCAGTCATGTGGTGTCCATGTCAAATTTTTTAGATTAATTCCCATAAATATTGTTTCAAAGTAAAAAATATTTATTAAATATTCTTTTTATTATTAACAATATTATATATATCAGATTTCTTGTTTTCATGCAAAATTAATAAATGAGTTAAAAAAAAAAAAAAAAAAAAAAAGTGATGAAATTTTTTTGCTATCTTTTTCAGCTTCAGTGAGTAAAAATCTATAAGAAATAGTTATATATATAAAAAAAAAGAAGGGTATTTTGGCTGCAGACCTGTGTTGCTGTCAGTATAGTTTTGTCCTTTCAATTAATTATTATTATTACTAGTCAATTTGTACCTGTCATATGCTCAATTGCTACTCAGCCATTTCCAAATTTATTTCTCCTTTCTAGTTCAAATTAGCAAACTTTATGTTACATGATATTCAAAACAAATGGCTTCATCTTTTACATCATGATATTTATATGTTTTGCAGTCCAAATTTCTCAAAGAAATTAAAAATGACATTGTAATCCTTTAATTTAAATTAAATTTTATAACAACATGTCTATGTATTTATATTATTAATTTCTTGAGACATAGTTGAATTCTACATATTTAATTTATTAATATCACTTTCTCTGCTGTATTACAACTCCACTTAGTAATGAAGAGTTTATTCAAAAAATATAAATGATTTTATTGATTGAAAATCAATAAATGAATTTTGTAAAATAGTGCAAATCATGGACAAAATTTCATTTTCTTTATCTCAGTACTTTGTTGCAGTTGTGATGTAAGTTTTTTCAGTAGATTATCCGTTTTCATTATTTTATTTAGTTGAAATGCACTCTTGGAAACCATGGATAAAATTTTACTTTCTTTATTCCAATACATTGTTTTAGCTATGATATTTTCAGTATTAGTTTCTGGAAACTTGGGTGTTTATTATTAAGAAGATTATTTTTATGTTTTGTAATTGAGTATCAGAATGCATCTGCTCATTTTCTTTTGTCAGTGTGATAAAATTTAAGTGTCATTTTTTTTTTAGGAAGAAACTGCAACAAAAATAGAAACAAATGAAAATGGGAATGATATAGTGTAAGTTTAGTTTTACTCTATGCTCCATTGTTTTATCATAGATATATTTTATTTAGCCTTATGTTTTTATTTTTATTTTTTTGTTTATTGTACTTATGTAAGAAGAAGTTACATTTTTCGTGCATAAGAATTCACCTAGATTCTAAATTATTGTGGCATAAGCACATTTCAGAGACTCTGAAAAAAAGTGCATATTGCCACCGCCCCCCTCTTTCCTCTTGGCTTGGAATAGCCGCCTGTCTGTTAAGAATAAATTGTTACTGTACAAGTCCATGATCCGACCCATCTTGACTTATGGATATGTAGTGTTCGGGTCTGCCTCAAAGACTGCGCTTGAAAAAATTAAAGTATTCCAAAACAAGCAATTACGTAGGTTTGTTCAAGCACATCACTACATTTGCAATGTTGTCATTCACAAAGACCTGAAATTTAGGCCTATCTATTTGGAAATTAAAAAACTTGCGTTGAAGTTTCACAGGTCTATCCCAAAAGTCCAGAATCCTGTGTTAAACGCTATACGAACCCAGAATCAGAAGGGCCAAAAAACGCTCCCTTGTCATCCTCTACAGGGAGGACGGGTTTGTCCTGGTCTCCAAACATAGAAGGCGAGATCCTTCTGGTGTTACATAACACAAAATTCTCACTCTAAATTCATATTTTCCGTAGACTGAATATTTAATTAATCTACAATTGGCTATACCCCCGACAACTGCAACTTACTGTGTCGTTTAACAGTCGCATATGATCAACCTTCCCACCAGTTACCTTACTGTAGGGATTTTTTTTTTTTTTTTTTTTTTTTTTACTTGTAACTATCAATGTAAATAGTTTGTATGTAATAATTCTTGTAAATAGTCTAAATTTTAATTTTAAATTGTAATGTAAGCATTGTAAATACTGTTTTATCTCTGCTTAACAGTCTCGTTAGGCAAAATTTTAAAATTTAATCTTATTATTTTTTTATTATTTCTGACTGCTTAACAGTCTTGTTAGGCTCTCCTTGTTTATCTTTAATAATAATAATAAAAAAGTGTTAGGTTAATGCTAGGGTTTTTCTTCCTGCTCAATTTCCTCATGTCAACACAGCTTCCAGATCATCTCCGCTCTGTCTCTCTCTCTCTCCCTTCAAGCTGCATCAAATCGTCACGCCTGAGTTTCTTGGGAACGTACTCTGCTCAAGGGTTCCAAGTTTCTTAATTATACAAGTCCTTTTCATGTCCGTAACCACTCCTCAGCTGGAGGTAAGCGACGATCTTGACCGTCGTAGGCACTCATCTAAGCAACGTGATGATGATGATGAAGTTACATTTTTAGTTGAAGTACACATTGTTTCTGTAATATTTGTTTTTACAAGATCTAAAGCACAATAAATTCTGCATGGTTGTTGAAATTACAAATATTTAAATGCATTTTTTAGATGTCTCCCTTATTATACATTTTTTTTCTATAATGGGAGGACCATTGAATATAACTGACTGGGGTATAAAGTGTTGTTGCAAATGTTAATGTCTGTTTAGATATGATTGCATAACTATTATTAAATGTGCCATTTATTGTAAGAGAATTAATCCCCAATTTTTATAAAATTACATTTATTAATAATTATTAAATAATTGAATTACAATAGGGAAAAAAAAAATATATATATAGTTAAAATTAACAGTGGATGCTCCTTAATTCAGACTCAAAGGTTCTCATAAAAAGTTTATCTGTTGTTTAGAGAAATAACTTGAAAAGTGTATAATTTTCACTGAAGAGGAAAATTCTCCTAGTATGTATAATCCCAGAAAATATATTATACTATGTTATTCAAAATTAAACATATTAAAAAGCAATAAAGCCTTTCCTTAATCATAAAATGAAACAGAAAATATGTAGTAGAAAGTAATTTGAGAAAGCCATTAATCACTTCTCAGTCATCTTTATCATTTTATTTCTATCACCACATTCTGATTGTGCCTGTGTATATAATAAAACAAGCTGTAGCTTATGCTATTTGGCTTTGTGGGTTTTAGCTCCTGTACATTAATTATTTTATCACTTGATAAAATCTTTATCACCCACTTTATTAGCGATTCATTGCAAATAACTATGATTTTAAATTTAATTCAAAGAAATTTCTAAAGTTTAATATACCCTCTTATTTTCATTTCAGTCATCTGAAGTTCTTCAACTTAGGAAATTGTTAATCACTTTGCTAATAATACCTGTTATTTATTCATCAAATCATTGCATGACTTATGACTTAAAAGAAGGGTTGCCCTCAGCAGCTTACAGAGAGGTGACCAGAGGTGTATTGTACCCAAACCCCAAAAAATCCTTAAAAGAAAAGTATTATAGCTGAAACAAAGTTCACAGGAATATCCTGCTGTTCCCAAGACTGAGTGAGATAACAAGCAGTCTTCTCTACCAGACACTGACAAATAGGATCAAAATCAATTCCCATAGTGTTCAGATACCTTTTAAGAATACAATGACCAGTAAGAAGGCCCATTGCCTTCCTTAAACCATTTCTGTTAAGCTTTAAAAGCTCCTTATGACCCAAATCAGGACAGTAACAATTTTTTATTTGCCTTTGACTATCAGAACTATGTCATTGCCTATAATGCTGTCTACCAAGGAACTTGAAAATAGCATTTCTGAAAGTAATGGGAGAAATACTCAGAACTGGCTCAGATCCACAAAAGAGTGTGATGGAGGCAGCCCTTGCCAGGTTATCAGTGAACTCATTACCAGGAATGTCCATATGACAGGGTACCTGGTACCTGGTACAGACTAACTATAGTGGTAGAAAGGTCACAAAAGTATCTTGAAATACCCTTACACAAAAGAAGTGAAAACTAACTCTTAAAATTTATTATATTTACTGTGAAATGCCATGTAATGAAAAAGATTGTAGTTCCTAAACTCTCTCTTCGTCTGACAATTAAGGGAGGTATTGCGCAGTAACACAAATTATTTAGCAAATATAGTCATTTTAATATTTTTTCCATAATTTGTTTATAAATTGCAGCATTTGTTACAATTAGTACTTTGTTAAAAATCAAAACTTCTTTAAATTTTAAAATAATTTTTTTAGCTTGTGAAAAACATGTTTTGTGCCATTTATTTGTATTTGTTATTTATTAATGTTATTATTTAGTAAAGTTAAATTTTATGCAAAAACAATAGATATCTTATAAGAATTATGATTAAAAAATAAAATAAAATAAAATAAATAAAAAAACACTTACAGCTTATGAAGTAAAAAGCACTAAAAAGTTTTGTTAAGTTATGTAGAATAAGAATTTTATAATGTTTGGATACAAAATTCTTATTCTTTATTTATAGATTGGTGGTGTTTAAAATGCCTCAAAATTCAAGACTTCATGCTGTTTTTACATAAAAGATTGATATATGCAGTTAAAATAACTGTAATAAATGTATTCTTGTATATTTTAATTTGTTTACTTTTATGTACCATTTTATATTTTTAACCATTTGCTAGATCATAATCTTTTAGACCACTAAATTTTCATGGTTGGTGTGAACCCCACTCTTGTGACATTTAATGTTGGTTGATGTTTAACATTATTTTTTTCTTAACTTAATGTTTCTGTTGCTTTGTAAAATTTGGTTTTTAATTTTCTTGTGTATTCTTTTAGCAATAATTCTGAAAAGACTAAAGAGTTATTGACTCCTACTAATATTATAAAAGTCAAAGAGTCTTCAGTGCCAAAGATGCCTTCTGATAGCTTTAAAAGAAAAGCTGAAACGCAACCTCCAAAACCTGAAAAGAAAAGGCCTGGGCGCCCTCCTTTATCACAGACACAGCAATCAACGCCTAAGGCTGTGAGTATTGCATAGTTTTCTTTTCCATAAATGCGATTTATGACTATGAAAAGTTAGTTTATTAAAAAAAAAGTATTTAAATCATTAAAATTTTTCTTATTAACTTCATTTTTCTGAATGTGATTTTAATTTTGTTTTCTTATTGTATTGAGAATTATTTTAAGTTTGTAGTTCGCTAGTGAAAAAACTTTATAAATAATAATTATTAATATTGTCTTCTTCCTTATATTATAATTTTGTTAATATTTTATTTTTTTAATTGTAAAATTTTATTTTAGATCCCCCCCTTGTACAGTTGTATAGTTTCTAAAAAAAAAAGATTTGCTATTTATTTTTGTTAAAGAAGGGGATGGGGGAAGTTCAGAGTCTTTCACACAACTGACAGTGGTTTTGTGCTGGTTTAACATAGAATATTTCTGATTGTAATTTTCTATTTCAGAAATAAATTTATATTCATGATTGAAATATTGGGGTGGGGGGAATGCTGATTTGGTATGAAAAAAGCTCAGGAATAGATGCCGAATCAGCACTAAAATTACTAAGAATTGATTAAGAATTTTCAAGCACTTTATACCATTCAAATATTTACAGAAGATTTCAGAAAATTTGGAAATGATAATCAAATTAATTTCTCATACATCACAATAATCAGAGCAAACCTAATAAAATTCAAACTAATGTCTATATCCTAAACCTAACAATAGTAATGAAATATTAAACTCTAAATGTAATTCTCCCCCTACCCCCCCAGATATAAATTAAGCACAATCCAATCATATGTAAACTGGCAATAACTGTATGTTCTAATGAAAACTTCTTAATGGATAAACTAAACAAAATTTCAGAAATCACAGAAAAATTAAGTTTTAGGGAAAATCTAGTTCATAAATTATACAGAAATAGAGTTAAAAATCAAATTTCATCAAAAACAGACAAAAAACTAAGATACAATACACTGCAGATCCATATAACAAAAAGGTGTATCCAATAAACTCAAAATAATACTTGCAGAATAGAAATAAAATAAAATAAAGAAAACATACGACCTTGTAAAAAGCAGACATTGATTTAGCTGAAAAGAAGATCTTTAAATGACATTGGTGAAAGCGTAGACAATAAAGGAGCAAACGATGAGACGAAACATCTTTTATTACTTTTCTTTAGAAAAAGGACATCGTGAATTTCCATCTTGATAGTATTTTAAAAGCATACTTTCATTTTAGTAAATCCGTGAGCAAGCTATTTGTTATAAAACAAAAACAATTTCTTAAAGAAAACTATTGCGATTGATATTATTATTCATATTATAACTAAAACTCCAAATAAAACTTCATTTAAAACCCCCAAGCCTGGACCACCTGAAGAAAAACGGGAGTGAGCAACCTCGCTCAAACGAAATCCTGACCAAACTGACGATCAGGACGCCGGCACGTGAAGGGAACATCACAGCTGCACTTCCAAACGGGAAAAGTAGCAGTGTGACAAAAAGGCAAGCCAGGGAGGTAAATGGAGTAGAAAGAAGGGTGAAACATCAAGACTATGCGACTGCCGCACATAATCCGAGGTGAAACGGGCAGGTATGAAGTTCAGCATACTATTAAGGATGTAAACAGTGTGAAGGAATGACAATCCATGATCGATATGAACAATGTTGAGAGAAAGTGACAGTATCAACATTTTTGAGCAAGAAGTTCTTAATGAAAGGTTTTAATTTAAAAGCGATGTTGAAATTAAATATTAAATAATTTATATTTAAGTGACATAAATTAGGCATTAAATTTTTGAGAAGAAAGTAAATAAATATTAAGTCCCAAAATGTGAGAAATAAGTTCTAAAAATATGTCTTCATGACAGTTGCAAACTATGAAAACCATACTTGCACCATAAACAGTGAAAATCAAAATTTTAACCAACGAGTGCAGTTGTAAATATGTTTAACCCAATTTATACACAGACAAGAGTTAGCACTGCCTCTTCCATCCAAAATTATCAGAGATACATTCAAGCTGCTAAAGAATCATCTAAGCACCACCAGTGTTAGAAATAAAAATTTTGAAAGTTTTAAAAATTTTAAAGACACCTAGTTTAATTTTTTCAGGCGTAAAAATGAAAAATCTAGGTGCAATCCGTTATTAAATATGTATTAAAAAAAAAAAAAAAAAAAAGCATCAACTTATAAATATAATAGGCAAGATACAAGATTATGTAAAAAATGTAATTGCATTGACAATATTAATTGTATATGTTATACACCATTGAACAATCGCTGTTGGGAACTTGATTTCAACAGCCAGTTATTTATGACTCCAGTGGCAGGATTGAGGAATATGATGAAATAAACTTGTTTACATCGTAACTGTTTGATGGGTCTTTGAAAATTATTAGATATGAGGAAGAAAAAAAAAATCAGGTATCAAATATGGATCTAGGATTGGAATTTTAGGCATCAAAATGAAGATTCTTGTAGCAAAATACGATTAACGACTGCTTATTTCTAACTCTGCTAAACACTGAAGAAAGCCAGAGCCCTGGCTGAAAAGCTCATGGAAATTTCAAAAAGTAAGGTTAATTGTTCTTAATTTTAATTAAAATTAATATATTTTGAAGTTTTAATTTTTAAAACAACAGGGGTTTTTCTGCCAGAAAGATCATTAATAAACTTTAGTGGATGGCCAAATCGTATAGTGGTGCCAAAGCGAAGTGCCACGCTCATCAATTAATTAAAAAATTTAAATCTTAAATAAAATATGCAATATCGAAATAAAATAAAATAAAATTAGAAAAAATAATAAGTTCTTTCAAAAATTAAACTTACCCTGTCTTTACACAAAATACCTGAAAGAGAACCATTATTATTCCTTAATAGGCACAATTAGATGATTTAATAAACACACTTTACTGGTATAATATCTTGCCTTTATTTATGTATTGTATAAATTCACTGCAGTAAATATAATGACATAACCTTGAGTAGCGGCGCCGTTACTGCTTAATATTACAGCAACAATATATGTTAGATTTTTAATCACGTTTTACATTCAAATCGGTATTAGTGGCCTTTGAAAATACTCACATTATTATTATTTTTTTAAAAATGGATTAATACTCCTTGGACACATAATAGTTCGTGCGTTTAGTAATGTCCAATTGCTTTCAATAGTTGTCACAATATTGTTCACATAACATTTTGCGAAATTTGTTTTATTTATGCTGGTGGACATATCTCAGAAGTCATAAAAATTTTTCATCCCGACTTCCTGCAGTCATTTATTTCGTATTAAAAAAATATCATTTTATGGAACACAGGAGAAAGGCGTCGAAGTATGGACTCACGTTCGTGGCGTGAATTAATCCAGTAATCTTAAAATACGCCATGCGAAATAAATCAAGGCTGACTGCTGAGTAATCATAGTGAGCCATTGTTTGCCCAATCGAAATGAAATTATTCACTATAAGATGCATCATGTCACAGATGGATGATAACTCATATCTTGAAAATGGCCAGTATCCGATCATCATTGTCAAGCATAGCATTAAGTCTAGTCGCGGGCCAGGAACATCGTTGAGTTGTGAACATATACCGGCTATTGAGCTCCTCCTTCACAAAGTTGCATTATATGTAGGCATTTTTCAGGAATTGATTTCATGGAATTACAGACCATTATACACAGAATATATTTGGAATTTTGCAAAATATGCCTGTCCACGACACACACTCGCTCACTATGGCAGGAAGTGGTGCCACGGACCGGCTGAAAATACGTCTTATCCTTTAGACTGCTCGCATCCAAGAGAGAGAAACGCTCCATCCAATTTTCACGCTGTCTTCCGAGCCAGCCAATGAGCGCCCTGGAAAGGGACGCCATTGACGTCAGCGAAGACGCTCTTTGCGTCACCTGGAACGATCGGGAATGTTCTAGAACAACTCTTCCCTCTCTGAAAGCGCAGGAAAGTACGAAAACTTTAAGCAAACATGGCTGACTTCCAATTTTAAGAATTCAGTAAATAAAAAGGAGTATTTTTGGACTTACGATTTTTGGAAAGGAAAACTATTAAATTTTAAGCTATTTTTATGAGCGATGGCTCAAATTAAAGTAAATTTAATAAGCAATCTCATGAAATTAAAGTTGCATGTAAATAAAACTTAGAAAAATAATTTTAAATGCAAAATCGGAACACTGACTGCTGGCCAGATAATTTTGGGTGTTTCTGATTTTATTCATTCTTTTGCACTTTCAGTGATTTCTCTATTATTATTTTCTTGGTAATTCTTTGCACAGAATATCGATTACGATATCATATTAATACAGAATTTCTGGATTTGTTTTTATTTTATTTTATTTTTTGAAAAATACAAATTTTCAAGTAAAAATGGAAATCTTTTAAATAAATAATGATTTTGATTGAAATTTTGCAGAATATGACATGAATTTTGAAAGAGCAAACTTTTAAAAATTTTAAATGGGGAAAATAAGTGAAATAAATGAAAGCCAAAGTATTTTCCGGAGGATTTGATAAAAATTTACAAAATTCTAAAGTGTTAAAATTATCAATTTTAACAACTGTGGTAATAGTAACAAAATAAATGACACTCTTTCTCATACTTTTGTATTTATTTAGCCACCAGAGAAGATAATTGAGCGAGTTGAAAAAGTTATTATTCCTGAGAAATCTCCACAACAAAGTTCTGCCATTCATCTTCCTCCGCTAAAAGTTGATAAAACAAGTAATGCTCTTGTAAGTATCATTAGAAATTGTGTTATTTTTCATATTGATTTATTGAATCCTTTATAATTTATTTGCTTATTTTTGTATGCTGATGGTTCCTTATGTTTTCAGGGGTTAATCCAGGTTTTTGAAAATGGTACCCCATTTGTGAATTTTGTAAATAATTTGTGAAAATTTTTTTTATTAATTTGTGAAAATTAAAAATGCCTAGTGAACAAATTAACCGAAGTGCACAAAGTAATTTATACAGTTTTAAAATACCAATAAAAATATAAAAGTTGTAAAATAGAGTTATATTTATGTTGATTGGGTAAATACCTAAATTGAAGCTGTTTATAATTTTTTTGTAAAATATTTGAGTATGCATATTTATTACGTGACATTTCAAACCATCTAAGACATCACATATAACAGACTCGTTTCAAAAGTCACAAATTTTAAAGATCTCAACTAGCAATGGATAAATGCTTTATTCTCTAATAAGCAAATAATATTCATCATACCAAATGCTATAATATAAAGCTATTATATATACGTTCTCCCTCCTCTCATTTTGTGTCACTTTGACAATTTTTAAACAGTAATGAAGGAAAAGCTAAACGTCCAATTTCAGGGTATTTGGGAAAATCCTGGGTCCTCAGGACCCATGAGTTCCGAAGATCTGGGTCCTTCTTTCAAAAAAAATGGGTCGTATATACTATAAAGATATAAATTAAAATTATCTTATTGTAGTTAAAAGATATTTTTTTATGAATTTTTCATCAGCTCTTTTTGAGATTTCCTTAAAACTATTATGTAGGAGGTTTTTGCTGTTTAAAAACAACTGGAAATATTTAGCCCAGTGTGTTCTGGAACCAGAAAGGAAAAATTAACAAAAGAAAGTACAGTATAATAGCTATACATATATATATTTACTAAATACGTTTTATTTTCAGTGATATAAAATGCCATTTAAAAAAAAAAAAAAAAAAAAAAGTCCTTGAAATTATCAGCATTAGGATAACAAAAAAAAAGGGAAGGAAGGGAAAGAAAATTTTGAAATAAACTAATGTTTGATTACAAAGATTGTCAATATTTTGAATTTTTAAATAACATTTTTCACCACTTTTCTAAAATAAAACTGAAATTATTTTTATTATTATTATTTAACGATTAAATTAATTAAAAATTATTTTAAAAAATAGTCTGTTATGGCCTTCACAAAACTTTCTTCTGTATCATTCTATATTACAGGGCCACTTACTGTTTAACATGCACATAAATTCAAACATAGCTTCTAACAGTAAATATTTTTATTTATCTGTGGAATTTGATGCAGATTTAATCAACAGATGCTGAAATGTAGCCACGTGGAAAATAACAAGAGGTGAGTAATAGCAGCGCCACCTGTAGGCCAATATACATCAAATTAAGTCAATAACTGTTTTGGCGCATTTATATGCCATAGAAGTTGAAAATTAGTCTTTCTATTTACGCGCGCAGCAGCGCCACCTGTCGGCCGATATGAACCCAAATTGAATCAGCATAGTATTTCACAGTAGTCCTTTCATATACCAAGTTTTGTGCAATAAATGGTAATAGAATATGAAATATAGTCTTCCCATTCAAGGGAAAAACTGCAGTATAACAGCGCCCCCTATCGGTCGGTATGCACCAAAATTGAATGAGCATAATTTTTCATAATGGCCTTCTCACTTATCAAGT
This sequence comes from Salticus scenicus, assembly GCA_963930645.1. Lineage (NCBI taxonomy): Eukaryota > Metazoa > Arthropoda > Arachnida > Araneae > Salticidae > Salticus > Salticus scenicus. The sequence continues at coordinate 311,668,559 of OZ005649.1, forward strand.
TTTGATCGAGTATATATGATACAACCTTAGATATAGTCTTCCCTTAAATGGAAAAAATCGTATCGTCACCTGTTGAGTGATTTGCACCAAAATTTGATAGACACTAATTTATGTCAAAGTGCAACTACATATAAAGTCATATGAAATTGTGTTCTCTAGTTCTTGAAATATAATCGCCACAAATTCTTGTCCCACACAAATAGAATTTTCTAAAAATTATCAAATCTTGTTCAGGACCTATCAAAACGTATAAAACCATCGAAAACCGCAAGTAAAAAAAATATTTATGAAACCAATTTGTTTTTCTATTGAATACAAAATAAAGTAAAAATTGAAGTATGGCGTTTCCGGAAAAAACGGGAAAGTTGGTAGCTATGTTCATGCCTTTCATTTCACTGGAACAACCAGACGTTAACAGCGACCTGCGCGATTAATATGAAAAAATGTATATTATTTTCGTCCTTTTGTAAAAACTTATTAGATTATAATTACCGAAATAATTATTGAAGTAATAATTTATCATGGTCCTCTTAAATCCGGAATTGCAAGGATCGCGGCAATTTTGAATTTTACAGATTTGTGAAAACTGATTTTTGATAATAAAAGAAACATGCCACATGCTATTTTTACTCCTTAAAAGCAAATTATACTTAATTTGGCGAATTAAATAATAAAATAGGAGACATGCACTCCGGAATTTTATAAAAACCCGTATTTTTCAGTTTCTTGGGGGGTGGGGGGAATTATTAAAAGTATAAAGATAAATATTCTATGATTTTGTATAATGTCAATAAATTTTAATATTATCCCTTTTATAGTTAGTTCTTAGCTCTAAAAAGAAATAAAGATGTACAGATGAGAGTTACGCTAGTCTGCATGCGGCCTGCTTCAAGGTCAAAGAGCAACGTGTTATGTAGAAGTAGGTCAGCGTCAGCGATTCTGTTAGGATCTTGAAGGAG